>BMAV01023497.1:243861-259221 GCA_019973955.1 Trichonephila inaurata madagascariensis
AAAACAATCTTTACTAAAATATTTTTATTTTCATTAAGATTGGTATAGTAAATAAATTTTTTTTTACTATGAATACAAAAGTAGTTTTTTAATGTATATTATAAAAAACTTACTGTAAATTCTTTTGAAATATTCTTTTGTACATTAAAAGTGTAATTCATTTTACAAAATTATTCGTTTTGATTCTAGTATTCAAGAAGAAAATAAAGAATAAAGGATTTATTTAATTTATTTTAAAATTCCTACAAACCATTGTTTATTCTTTTCCTTATTAATTTTGTGCCGAGCTTTACTCTTTCTATTACAAAAATCAGAAAAATATTGAGTGAGTGCGAAAGCTCTACCTCTTTTTGCATATGTATATTTGCAATGGAATTGACACCGCACATGATGTTGTAATGACCAAAATTGTCTACCAATCAGACGTATGGATGTTTAATATATAAATTCATTGCGCCCCACACAGTCAATCATTTAAAAAAGTCTCAGAGGGTATGACATGGATAGCTAAAAGGAGCCTTTGAAACATTGTTTGTTATACGAGTTCAATA
The DNA here is from genome assembly GCA_019973955.1 of Trichonephila inaurata madagascariensis. Classification (NCBI taxonomy): domain Eukaryota; kingdom Metazoa; phylum Arthropoda; class Arachnida; order Araneae; family Nephilidae; genus Trichonephila; species Trichonephila inaurata. Next base: position 244,413 of record BMAV01023497.1, read on the forward strand.
AAAAGAGTATAGCAGCCGCAGCATGTCCCAATGTTTGTCAAGTTTATTGAGAGAATACAATAGACGAAAGCACTTGTCTACGATAGTTTTGTAGATTTAGGGAATGAGACAGAAGCTTCTAAGTTCATGCTAGGGAAGTGGACGGTCATCACACATTGAAGAAGATGATAGGCCAAGCTATAAGAAACAACTCGAAAAAAACTGAGCAAGAATCAGCTGAGACCTTTAACGTTCACCGGATAACGGTTGAGAGACGACTGCTTAACTTGAGTTTTACGAGAAAGTTGGATTGTTAGGTTCCACATAACCTGACAACTAAGCAATGGAATCGCCACCTGTGTTTCCTTACTTTTTCGGTACAAAAATGACAGATTCTTTACGTGAATTGTGACAGAAGATTAAAAGTGGGTATGTACCGTAACGTAAAGCGCAGTAGGATTGCATGTCATCCTTCTGATCTGCCTGCATCGACTTCGAAAGCTGAACTTTATCCTAAGAAGGTGTTATCGAGTGTGTGGTAGGATGTGCTGGGAATAACTCACTGGAAGATCCTGCCACTCAACCAAACTATCAATGCTGCCTTCTGCTGTCTACAGTTAGACAAGTTGTATTCAAATTGGGTATCAAAGCTGCCATGTTTCATCAATCTTCGCGATGTTATCCTTCATCAGAATACTACAGAGGTTTTACCCCACCCTTCCTATTCTCCTGACTTGGCACTAACTGACTCTATCACCTTTTCGTACGTTGAACATTTCTTTCAACCAGAAAATCTTTGATGATCTTGATGCTGTGAAAACTAACATCCAAGATATTTTTGACTTTAAACCACCGGAATTTTTCCTCCGTGGGATTCATCTCGCACCAGAAAGCTATGATGCACACACACACAGATAGCTATGGAGATTATGTACAATCATAGGTAATGCTAATTTGTGTTTATTAGCTCTTCTTTGTGGGTTATAAAAACGGGTAGAGCTTTTAAATTCACCAAATAATTAAATTACATTTTTGTCTTTTATTCCATTATTTTCTGTCTTTATAGGCTATAGAGGAACATATTTAATGGATAATATTACTACAATAATATGCAGACATGTCCAACATGGCATGGGAGAATGTTTTACCAATATCGAAAAGAATTTTTCCACCAGTACTGATGGAATTCTGCATATTGTATTCTGCATATTGAGTGACACTTGGTACATGTTATTGGTCGTGAACTTTTGACCGTCGAATCGCGGGTACAAGACTTGGTGCCATAGAATACCTGCCGTATAGAGGAGCTTATGCATGATAAATTTGTCGAGACTCAAAGTCCTCACGTTGGCTTGGTGTAATAAATTGCAGAGTTGGGTATCAGTTTTCAGGTGTAATTCTTGTCGCTTGACGGTGATTAAAATTTACGAATTCCGTAGCCAATAGCTTTCGCATTGCTTCAGAATGTTACCTGGGCCTGTAACATAAATTTATTCCTTGAAAATGTTTATCATTTTTCGTAAGTGTATACTTTTACGAATTTATTACATTTAGAGAATATATATTTATATATATTCTCTCTTTTTCTCTATAATATTTATTAAATCACCCTGTATAACTTACATTTTTTTTATTTTATACAATCATTAAAGAGAGTTAGTCTTTAAATATAAATTTACGATTTCTGTAAATTAATTTGCAATGCCATTTAAAATTATTTAGTAATAGATTCTGTTATAATATTATCAACGCAGTGCATTAATATATTTCCAAATTTAATTGTATTCGAGTAATTCTCAAATAATTACATTATGGTTGTATTGTCAATAATAAAGTGTAGTCAAATAATAAGCAAGATAGATTTTCCTTATAAATACTTTAAGTGAATTTCAGTTATAAAAAAAAATAGGGAAATTTCTCACAAATATATTTGATTTTCAACATAAAAAATTTACATTAAAATAGTTACTCTATCATGATACTTGACTTCAGTTAATCTTTTTCTTTCTTTATAACGAAGCAAAATAAAAAAATCATTTTGAAGTGCACTTTAGGATAAGTAGCATACAATATTTTATCAAAATAACTTTTCATTTGCTTAGAAAATTTTATCAAGCCGTTGTCTCATTATTCAAAAATATTATAAATATTACTTTACAAAAATGCATTCATTATTAAAATACATTCATTTTTGTGCATTACATTCTTTAAATAAATTAGGAAACTTTTATTGCTTTCTCAAAGCTTACAATGAAACGGCAATAAATGATTTTTAACAATAATACCATGAAATGTTATTTTAGATTGAAGGTTGAACATTAATAAGGCACAGAGTAGAAAATGCAAAGCTTTCACGATCTCGGCAATTTTCTATTTTCTCAAACAGCGAGGAAACAAAACGTGCCAAGAGCCATAATTAATGCATCCAAAAATAACCATAAAATATCGAACTTTGCGCTTGTTACTGCAAATCACAACGTGCTCCATCGACTCACTAAATACCAAAGCAGATTTCTGTTTGATATTCCATCATTTTGTACGCACTCGCTTTAAAGAATGATATGTCATTGATTTTAATTTTAAAGCCAGTTCACACACATAGTAATTGTTACGATGCATATTATGCATGAATGTTCATTTTAATTTCAGGAAGATGATCGCATGAGTTTGTATCTAAAATCCTTTGATACTAATATTGTGAAAGCAATAGTTTTCTATTTGGAGCTAATATTGAAAAGGAAGTAGTTGAGTTCTGTCATTCATGGGACATTGTGAATCTAACATTTAAAGAATTATAATCTATGAACTGAAGGATTTCCTATGTGTTGATGTAAAAGAAGAGTTTCCCGTGCTGTTATGGATGCCTTTTTTAAGTTAAAAGAACGATACATTATTTTGAAGCCATATTTTTTATAAAAACAACAACAAAACATTGCATTGAAAATTGTTCTGAATGTATACCTGTTGACCTTAGAATATGTTGAATTGTTTAAAAAACATTATTTACATTTTGCCATTCGTCAAGGAATAAAAGGAAAGACCCTAGAGAAAGTTCAACCAATAAATATGTTGTTCTCAATTGAGTAGCTCTATATAAGATTGAAATGCACTAATAAAAAGCACCAGAGTATTTTCCACTACTATAATGTTTTTGTTTTGTGTTCGCAGTTTGTTTAGTATTCTATTTTACAAATTCAGTTTCATTGCAAAATTTGGTGATTCTTTACAAAGCCATTGATTAAAGCATGTGCCATTATAAAAAAAAAAAGTGAACGAGTCGCACTTTTCTTTGGTGTTCTTTTTAACTGATTATTATTCTCTAACATTCCAATTTTTGACACATGTGAGAACAAGATTTCTTACTTTGTTGATTTAAAAATTTACAGCAGACTGCAAAGAACAACGGATAGGACTTTTATGTCATGTACAAATTCTTTTTACCTGTGAAATCCACTTTAGAAAATTAGTGTAATTTCTTTTAGAAATTTCCGATATTTATTTGTGATTATGTGCAAACAAATCTGAACACATTTTCTAAAATTACCATAACATCCTTTTGCATTACAAAAACACCTGAAGATAATACTACAATATTTTCATTTTATAATGGGCATAAGAAAAAAAATATTCCCACAAATTCAACTGTTTTTTTTTTTTTACTTCTGAAGATTTAACTCACTTGAAGAAGGCACTTCAGAAGCATGCGAAATGAATATATTACTTTACATAATGGAACAGTTTTGGTTTTGTTTTTTAAAAGTATGCCTCAGTTTTCAAAACCAGTTTTAGTTTAAATAAATTATTCATATTTTGATATTTTTGATTTATCGAAATACTGCAATGCATATAGATATTAAAAAGATGATACTTTAAAAGTTATTTGCATTCAACAAACATTAAAGAAAAAAAAATTAAAACCATTCTGCAGAAAATTCTTTTAGTAAAAAATTATTTTAAAAAGTTCAATACGCCATAATGTACGTTCCAAACTAAGCTTTTGCCTTGAGTTTATATTACTTTATAGTCTCATTTAGATATTCTATAGAAAGATTTCTGTTTAAATGCATTTTTGATTTATGTGCTTCAATCAATATTTTTTTTCTGTGTAGAATCTATTTTATATCTACTAGTCTCCTGAATAGTGAGGCTTAGTTGACTTTTAGAATTTTACTTGGTAAAACAATAAAATTTATGTATTTATTGCATGTTTCTAAATCTTAGAGATTCGGCACGATAAATATAAAATATGCTGTAATCCTATTAACCCATATTAAAAATGAGTTCTGAATTTGGATTATGTTGTATGACTGTTTGCATTAACAATAAAAATAGCTTTTAAATATAATTAAACAATTTATATGTAAAGCATTTATATAAGCACTTCACAACTTATTCTACTTCTAAATGCTTTTGAAATATTTTGAAAAAAAAAAATGCTTTTTATTTTTTATTATTTGTAATCTTAACCCTCTAAGCGGTCTGCACTTAAAGTCTTGCCATTCTGGAGATGCTTCAAAAATGCCCCGCACCTATTTTTTTGCTTTCAGGTTGGGTTCTCAAAAGCGGTTGAGCCGTATTTTTAAAAATGCGGCTCGGCCGCTTTTGGAAATCTTGCTTGAAGGCAGAAAAGGCATCTCTGGAATGGCGGAATTTTATGTGCAGACCGCTTGGAGGGTTAATGCAGTTATAAATAATTTTCTTAAAAATTTAAATCTTAAGAGTATACATTTTTGAAGAAAAATCTAATGTGTTACCTCATTTTTAGTTGAAATCGTATAGCTTTATTTCAATGGTTAAATTATAAATCATTGAGAAAGTTTATTATTTAAAGATGTGTTTATGTTAAACAGCAAATTAATATGCTTAAGTATTGTACTGCAATTTTATTGAAAGATGAATGCAATGATACGACTTCAAAAATTAAAGTTTATAAACTTCTTAATTCAGTACTGAAATATAATAAAATATGTTTACGCAGAAAATTAAAAAGACGAATATCTGAATATTTTTATTTCTTTCATGTAAGGCATAGAAGATCATACAGAAAAATAATCGATTTTTGTCCTATTTCTCCCACACATTTCAATTCAATTTTAAAATGCAAATAAAGAATGTAGTGTTGATCGAAAATTTTATTTTCACGATGTAGGAAGTTTGAATAAACACTGTTGTAAAAAAGGGAATACGAGATCAAGAATTCTAGACATTCTTAAAAAACAAGAAAGAAACTAAGAACACAAGGAAATAAGTACTTAAATAACAAATATTTTACTAACTGTCATATCTTTTATATAGAGAGTCAAATAACGGGTTTCACACACACATACACATGCGAGCGGATTCTAAAATATATCCACTAAACATTGAATATATGGTAAGTTGTTTTCAAGCATATCACTGTTACAGAAATTCAATATTTTAATTTTTTTGCCCTCAAATTCGACTGAAAATAAGGAAGGTTAATTATATTAGAAAACACAAAGAAGAAAAGTGTGAAATATTCATACTCACTCGTTCAGCATTAATTGTCTTAGAATTTTTTTTACTAGAACATTTCTCCCTTCCCCCTCCTTTCATCGTAAATGATACAGGGTGTCCCTGAATAATGTGTACAAACTTGGAGGGGTGGTAGAAAGTGTCTTGAGGAACCATAATTACATAGGAAACATGGGTGGAATACATTAGGTAGCGCTGTGTGTGAGCTTGCAAAGTCGGCACATGTGGTTTCCTCTAAGATCGGGGTGTCCAATACGCTGCCCGCCGGCTCTTTTCAAAAAATTTTTAGAAGTCAGGTTTTTAAAAAGTTTTTTTCATTTTGAAATTTATTTGAGGGGAAATTTATATATATATAAATCTACAATGTATTTGCCTGTTACCTGTTCTAGTTTTAAAATAAATCCTTTTTGATAATAGAAATGTTCTTTAAATTAAAATAGATTTATATTTTATCAAACAGTTATACATTTAATTTTACTATAATAAATTACTTCTTTAATAAATTTCGAATTGCATTATGCATATACTTTACTACGGATGGTACACGATTCTCTGTGTGTGTCTTTCGTTTCTCCTCCTCCTTTTCTGTTTGGAGTGCCCGAAAAGCAAGAGGCAGTCAGAGATGTTTTTTAAAGTTAAAAAAATATTCAGGATGGTTAAGATAAAGGGCAATGTTTACTTATCGTTTGTGAATGACAGCACAATCAAATCTCAACAATGAATAACGAAAGATCAATTCAAAAGGAACTTCGTAATTTTCAAGAAAGTGGCAACTGTAAGAATTTAAACATTATTTAATCATTGCATTATTATATTATAAAAACATTATTATATTATATGTCTGTATACATGAAAAATAATGAAAACAATAATAATAACCCATACTGTTTTAAATTTTCACTCCAATAAATGTTTTTTGTTTTGTTTCCAAATCTGATATAAAGGTACATGTTTTTATGTGCGGTCCACGAGATTTTAATGTTTTTCCAAAGTGGCCCACAAGGTCATTTGGGTTAGGTACCCCTGCTCTTAGACACGGAGAACGTACGATGAATATGAATCGTTATACGAGAGCCGAGTTGACGGATATCCACTTCATCTACGGCCTAGCCAACGGGAATGAGCGTGTTGCTGTTCGGTTGTGTGGGGAAAAATGTCCAACGAGGCAGCAACCGAATCATTAAATGTTCGCTCGGGTGCATCAGAGCCTGGCGGAACTTGGATCTTTCAGAGCTATGATTGACGACACACCCGTCAATTCTGAATTGTAATGTCCCGTTAAATGGAAATGATAGCACGAATATCCATCGGTGCTGGTACGATCAGTGAAACCTGCGTTATTTTCGAACACGTCCTCAAATCCACGTTGTGTCAGTGTTGTGCGTGCATTTATGTCAACGGCAGCAAATTCAAACACCTCGTGTGATACTTTAATGTCATACTTTTAAATTATTACTATTTTTGTTTTTGTTATAAAGCATTTTATACTACATTTTGTATTGTAACCTTACCATATTTGTGTCTCTATATCGTTAACGTTACCTCCCAAGTTTTCCTATGTAAATATGGCTCCTTAGGATGTTCCCTACCTCCTCTCAAGTTTGTACATGGCATTCAGGGACACCCTGTATAGTTAATTTTCTTTTAGAACTCTTCGTCAGGCAAATTAAAATTTAGGTAATTTAAAAAAAAAGTTAATAAACTAACAATAAATTTTACTGATTAGCATAAGTTTTAATATGATTTCAGGTGCATTTTCTCCATGGGAGCAAATACCTTTGGCATGATATTTTGTGCTTTATGATTCAAATTATGTCATAATATTGATATGTAGTAAGATAGCAGTAGATTTTTTTCAATGTGTTTCAAATTTTAAAATTCTATTTGAAAAAGTATGGAATAGTAATTTCTATTTTCAAATAATAAAATACTGCATTAATTATTTTCAAATGTTCATAATTTTTCTATGAAGAGAAAATTATAAAGAAAAATAATATTTTACTCAAATCATTAATTAATTGTGCCTTGAAATCATATTTTGTTCAATTTTGTTAAATTAATTTCTATTATAAATATTTATTTTACTGTATGAATTATCTTTATCAGTATGAATTATCTTTCGTCACAGCGCTTAAGTTCATATAGTGCAAAAAACGCCACACATCATTTGAATACAGAAGTTTCTTAAGGGCTTAAAAACAGATCTTTTACATTTAATTTTCTTGATTGTCATTGGGATTTCATTTTAATAAATGAATAAAATCTCCTTTATTTCCATTTAATTTTCGTTAATTTGTTCTTATTTCAATAAAGGAAGCAAAATGTTTTATGTTATATAGTTAATTAAGTAATGTAACTTGATGTGATTTTGATTTCAATTCGCATGCTTTTTGATATTTATTACAAATTTTCCTCTTGGAATTTGCTACTATTTGTATTATAAAACGTTAAATAAATGTCTTGAATTCGTTTTGTTGATAAGAGAGAATATTTTTCTACGTATTCAATTGAGTACTTAAAAAAATCCAACATTTTTTAAATAAAAGAGAACGCTACAAGATTTACAGAAACATGTTAGTAATTTCATTTTATATATGGAATTTTAAGTGCTTAGTTATTTATTAATAATCAACAAAATATACTACTAAGTTCCAAGAGCCCTAATTCCACTCTAGACATGCTTATATTTTATATATGAATATAACATGTTATAAATGCTCATAAGAAGTGGTATAAATGTTTGGCGGGGAAGATAATACAGAAGGTCGTTTATACTTAAAAGGAAACGATTTCGTTATTCATTTTCTCGTTTTAATTTTGAGATAAAACTTTGGAATTAAAGAGGTGTAAAAATCTCAATTATTGCATTTCAATCCCACACATATTAAGGTATAATATATTAAATTCGAAAGGGGAAAAAACATCCAGCAGAAAGTAAAAATGAAAGCATGTCCACAAAACTTCTTCCTAAGACTGTACAAACGCAGACAACTGTCAAGAAAGTGAAGTCTCTGATCCTGAAAGAAAATCTGCTGACTGAAAGATTCATTGCATTGAAACTAGGAATGTCTTCCGGAACTGTAATTAAAATCATTAATAAGGATTTAAGGATAAAACAGATGTTTAAATCAAAAGTTCGTCTTTTTTAAAGCATATTGCTGAAAGAAATCAAACTGTAGAAAATTATGCAAAAAACACCTAGCTGCTTAAAAATTTAAATTTGTGATAATACTCGATGAGGTATGGATATGTTTAAGAGTGACTGTAGTAAAAGAAGACCAATTTTTCTTTGCTCAACTGACGGGAATGACTTTACGAAATGACTTCGTCAATTTACAGTCACGTTCCTAAAGGGAATCGTGATAAGTGCAGGATTTTCTATCAAGGGCAAATTAAAAATGAAAGAAGTCTCAAGTAAAGCTAAAACTGATTCACTCTACTATCAGTAGAATATTTTAGAACCAATTTTTCCAAGAAGAAATTCCAACTTTATATGGAAAGGACATTGATAAAGTTGAGCTCCGTATGGGTAAGGCCTCTAGTCACACGTATAAAACAACTGCCTCTTAACTAGCAAAAGAAAGAATCAGAAACAGAAATGAAGTGTATCCCATTTGATGAAATACATGCAAAATCATCCTGCGCTTCTGCAATGGACGTTTGTGCTTTCGGCTGATTGAAACGAGCCTTAGGAAAAGGGCATCCAAGAACACTGAACGGATGGTTTAACCCTTTGTCTACTGCATTGATTTACTGCAGTTTTTTTCATGCAATATTCTTTTTTGAATCACTACATTGAAAATTAAGGCGTATACATAAACAAAACACTCAACTTTAAGAAATTTAATCTGTTAGAGCTTATTAATTAATTAAAGATATTCACCTGTAAAATTAATTATATATACTGCTGACTTAAAATAAATAGTCAAATCGTTTTCTAAGATCTTCATTAACATACAAAAAATAAATAAGACACTTACCTTCTGACATTAACTATTTTTTCGGAACAAAAATGACAGTTTTCACAATCCGCTACAAACGCCGACAGCAGAAAACGCAATTTCTGCTATAAAACTATTCACTTTTCCCGCTAAAATGCTCATCATAGATCCCGTGCTACCATATATCTTCGTAGAGTGGACTTAAAAGAATATTCCTGCTAAGTATCGTCAGAGTATTCGTGAAAATAGTTATTTTATGCAATTTTAAAGTGAGTGGTACTTATAAGTACCGTCGATAGATAAAGGGTTAAGAGGAAGGGAGTAAAATTTGCATTCCAGTACTAGGATAATGTTTACTTTTATGAAAAATTTGAGCTAGAGCTTTTGTCAAGAATCATGGCTATAAGAATGAAGCAAATTTCCACAAAAAGTACGGTATTCATTGATAAAAATTAACTATCAAAATCGTTTCCATAAAGTGTGAATGGCCTTTTTCAGCATAGATGTCACCTTCATCATTTGATTTGGTTTTGAAATCAGCCGATCTTCAATAACCCTTTACATAGCTGTAGTGTGACAAAACTTTAAAAAATAATAAGTAGATTGCTTGATATCTAGAACCAAATAGTTAATATTTCCCCCTGAAAACATCCATATTTTTTAAAAAAGAATTTTTTACAGAAAGAGTCAAAGCAATTGCTATAAACGGTATATACTTTTTCAATATTTCTTTCCCTGCTTATTTCAAGTTATTTTTTCCTTTGTTAATAGGACTACATTTTATGATAAGAAAGACACCTTTGATCTGAGAAGAAGATATTATTATTAGTAATTCTTTCCAACATTTTTACATCAGCACCTTTTCACAATGTTAAGAAAAACTTTTCTGTTTTCCGGAATTTAGTAGGTATATTGTAATTCTCGTTGATAGTTTAATGAAGTACTTAGCCATGCCGGGCTCTAACCTCCAGTATTGTCTTTTGAAGTGACTTTGATATCATATCTATATTTGCTCTTAAGTAAAATTTTTGTTTTGACCCTTTATAAGGCCGTGGGAACTATATTTACCACCAATTACATTAATTTTTGAATACCCATTGTAAACTGCAGTCGAACCTCTATATAACGAGCCTCTATATTGCGAATTTTTCTATATAGCGAACTTCTTCCTGGAACCTTGAACATTTCCCGATTTTCTTCGCAAGATAACCTCTCTATAGCGAGGTGCATTTTCTATAAAACGAACTTTTTCTTTTGTGATTCAATTTTTGTTCTCCCTTTTTTTTAAAGTATGTCTGAAAAAATTTAAAGTCATTCTCTCTTTAATACATTTTATGGTGGTCATAAATCTTGAACTGGTTTTATTAGATCCTAACTCGCAGAAAGCAATAGAATTCTGGACATTTCATCCAAGAAGTGCAACCTTTAACCCCCATTGCCCAGTTCACTAGAAACATCTTCGATATCCTCTTTCACCCTCAGTAGAGTCGTCCCGTGTTCCCGTGTCCTAATTATAAAATAATGTATGTTAAATATTACCTGTATGCTTTTAATTATAAGATGTCCTTAAAATTCCTTAATTTTAGTATAAAATTATTTTCTTAATATTGAAAATTCAGTGAATTCTTCGACATTCTGTTTTCTTGTTTTCCTTGCAGTTTTTCTTTTTTTATTTCTTTTTTGATAGGTAAGATATATAAAACAAACATATATTAATTTTAAAAAAAGGTGTGAATAATTACTTTTTTTTACATACAGTGTTTATGAATTTAAAATTTGTTTTATGTGGTTTATATAAAATATATTAAAAGATGAACCTCTATATAACGAATTTTTCATATAACGAACTTTTTTTCGGGATTTAGACACTTCGTTATATAGAGGTCCGACTGTATTTTACCACTTTTTTTCATTTGTGCTGCCATCTAATAATTACCTCAGAAAATTTCAAAAAGTTTAAAACCCTTACACACCTTGTTACCCCTTCCCTCCCATAAAAACAAGTCGAGAAAGAGAGGTCACTTTCCAGAAGCCAGGTTTCTCCAGCATGCTTCCATCATTCTCTTGTTCATTTTTCCTTTATTTGGAGCAAAATACACCTTGATACCACCAGTATTTAAAGTATTTATTATTGATGTAAAATCTTTAATTATATTTCGCAGTGTCGTCAGCTCATGAGTCGTCCTCATCACTTGACCTAAGGTCAAAATTACGATGTCTTTTACCAAAAGCCCTTGAGTAGCCGAATAATGTGACGTTAAGGTATCCGACTACGTGCGGAACCGTGATTTTAAAAAAGCGCATAAATGGATAATTTTAATGATATTTAGTGTCACTTTGATTAGAATACATCTATAAAATTGTTTTAAGGACATTTTGACAAAAAAGAAAGTATTTAAATACAATATTTTGGCAAAAAAATAACTTAGAATAACCTTTTTTCAAAACGTTCTCCTTTTATAAAAAATGCTTCTATAATAATAATATTTTGTGTGTGTGTGTGTGTGCTTATATAAAGTAAAGATATCTCCAGAGAGTCTGAACTAGGATTTTTTTTTGGGAAAAGTCACATTATTTTCAGAATTACCACCAATTGAAATATAATTATCGGCATTTTTTCCTTAAAATTTCTCCCCTGTGTTGTAGTAAAATATGGATAAATCCACTTTTAAGCTATATATTTCAAAATTTTTAGTTCAGATTCTGTAAAGAGGTCTGAGCTATACACAGGCAAAATATTATTACAATAGATGCATTTTCCATAAAAGGAGAATGTTTTGAAAATGGGTCATTCTATGTTTATATTTTGGCAAAATATTGTATACTTAAATTATTTTTTTTGTAGTAATATTCTTAAAACAATTTTATATACGTTTTTTAATCTAAGTGACACTAAATATCATAAATACTATCCATTTATACGCTTTTGCAAAATCACGGTTCCGAACGTATTCGTATACCTTAATATTCACCCTGTCACTCCAGTTTTAAGAGTATTTGCAAAATATATATTTTGTACATAAAAGAAACTAAAAAATAAAAAAAGTATTAAGTTTGCTACTTTTTAATAGCCCCAATGGGCGGTGAATAGTGTACATACCACCAAAAAAATGGTGTCAAAAATCAAATTAATTTTATCAAAAGAGCTATATGAGTTTCTTTCCTTAAATCAATCAATTCCAAAATTATTTTAATATATTTTTACTAGAAATAAATGGCTCTTTAAAGGGTTAAAATGAGAAAATTTGTCAATTAAATCGTAGTTAATCGAGTGTATACGTTTTTTAAAAAATATTAGGAGAGATGATTGCTCGTATTAATTTTTTCTCCGACATACAACTGAAAAAATACTTTTATTTTTTCACAAATATAAATTAATTCTGAAATAATATATTTATTAAAATTAAAACAAACGTATTAAAAATAGAGAGAAAGGTTTCACCTTTTTATTGGCAGTTTCAAAAATGATTAAACCTTTAAATTGGTGTTTTAATATTTTAAAAGTGTTTCGCGTTTTGTAAAAATCATTTATTTCTTCATATCATGTTTTACGATGATTTTTAAATTGTTATAGTATATTTTAATGTTTTTGGAACCTCAAGAAATTCTTTTATTATATTTAACTGTTGTTAATGATGTTTCGAAAAAGTTTCAAAGGCATCTTTTATACTTAAATAATTTCTGGGTCGGGTATGATATTACTAGAATAAAGAACAAAAAGGAAGGAACTAATAAGTGAAATAAATTTGGGATAGTGGTTAATAGTTCTCCTAAGCAATGAGTTTATTGTTGTTAAGTACTTTTTCCTGAGTATTATTTTTTCTGTGAAAATCACCCACACACAAAAAGATATTTTAATGATGAAAAAATATTTTGAGAGAAGACAATCCAGTGTATTCTGAAGAGAATATCAATAGTTAGTAATATTGTTTAGTGTTAGATGTATAAAGACTTTAAGCAGACACTTGCCAGGATTTGCAACAAATGTATCATATTTAATTTCTGTTAAATGTTTTTTTTATAAAATAACATGCTTCGAGCTAATACAGTCGAACCTGTTTTTGTGTGGTTTTTTTATGCGGTGTATGAATTTCAATGGCATTGACACCACTGTAATGATTTATATCTATTTACCAGTGGCGTAATGGAGAATGTTGAGACCCCCCTCTCCTGAAAGTCAGGTTTCGCCTTTAATATTTTATAAATTGGGTAAATACGTATTTAGCGTTAGTCAAGCCTCGGGCCCCTATAGTGCTCGGCCCCCCCCCCGCGGGACAGGACTCAATGGCTTTGGCTCCACTGTAATGTTTTCTATCTAATTACCAGTGGTGTAACGGAGAATATTTGGACCCCTCTGAAAGTCAGGTTTTGCCTTTAATATTTTATAAATTGGGTAAATACGTATTTAGCGTAAGTCAGGCCTTGGGCCCTTAAAGTCCTTCCCCCCTCCCTGGTAATTCGGGTGTGTATGTTACGCCACTGAAATGTAGACACTTCAAGATGCTCTGATCATTTGTTATAAACAGTCTCCCGACAGTGCCCATTTAATTTTTTTCTCTGAACGCTCCAGCATCCCGCTCTTGATTGAAGACGAAACTTTCAATGACAGTGACATTATGAATAATTTGATAGATTCTGAAGACGGACAAGAAGAACCGGATTCTTTGAGAGTGGATAAAAATATGAAGGGATCCAGCTTTCCAACAAAATGAAAAAGCATTTTCTTCAATTACATACCAATTAAGAAAGGAATATAAAATTCCAAAAAGGGCTTCAATCATGTATATCTGGTTATCATGACATTTACAAGCAACTTATCACCCGACCTTCGTCACAAAAACTTATCTCTTACTTTATGTTGCCAAAAAAATAAATCAATTGAAATTGTACTTTCAAGAGACGAAAGCGATTTTGAATTTATTCATTACAGGGCTTTGGATTTCTATGAGTAGCAATGAATTATGTATGTGCATTGTGAAAGCTTATCCGTGTATACAATGAGAAACTATACGTTTTTAAAGTGTTTCCATGTGTAATATTTAATTATTTATTTGTTTATGGAAGTATTCTTACATAAATTTCGCAAATAATTAGCATATCTTATAAATGCGATTTTTTTTATGCGGTCCCTATCCACCGCATAAAAAAAGTTTTTGTAGTACTTACACGAATTAGTTTGTTTTATGTAAGAATTTATGCAATTTTTGAATATTTTTTTTGTGCGTTTTTTTATGCGGTCCCTATCCACCGCACAAAAACAGATTCAAGTGTATAGGGGGATAAAGAGCTAAAATCCTATAAAAAAACTCTAAATCATTTAAAAGTAAGTTATTTTTTGTTATTTTTCCAGGAAAGGTAGCTTATGTTTTTTTTTTTTTAATTTTTTTTTTTTT
>BMAV01023497.1:262221-278563 GCA_019973955.1 Trichonephila inaurata madagascariensis
ATAATTATATAGGAAAGCATGGGCAGAAAACGATTGGCAGCGCTGTACGTGAGCTTGCAAGGTCGGCACATGTGGTTTTCTCTTAGACCAGGGTTGTCCAACACGCGGCCCGCCGACTCTTTTCAAAAATTTTTTAAGTATCAGGTTTTTAAAGTTTTTTCATTTTTAAATTTATTTGAGGGGAAATTTATATATATATATATATATACAATAAAAAAATTGGTAGATCCATTTTTAACTATAATGTGCCTATAAAGCAAGATAACTTATTATGTAAATGTAGTGAATTTAAAGAATTCATAGATGAACATCACAAGCATGTTGTTACTGGTGTCCTCAATATTGTAAAAGACAATAATCTTAGAAACATAATGAATAAAGGTACTGGTTATAGATTAATGATTTCGAATAATAATAAAATTATAAAAAATCAGTTATATAATGATATTGAGCGATTTATATACAAAATAGCTATTAAATATGGTATGCCTATAGAGGCATTCGCAGAATTCAAAGGTAATATTACACAGCAGCTTAATAAATATAACTATGGTACAGATAACAAAATCTTTTTTAATAATATTAAAAATCAGATTAAAAATTTGCAAAATAAATTTATTATAGTTTATGTTGATAAAGTGCCAGGAAATTTGGCCTTTAAATACTATTATAACTTAATGATCAACAATTATTTCGATAATAATACAGCTTTTATTAAGTCTTCTGTTTCCGATAGAGAAATAAATAAACGTACCTTGGCTTTTCATAAACAGTTAAGAATTCAAATTAATACCTTTTTAAATGTCCACATATATTTCTTACTCCCAAATTTCATAAAGACCCAGTTAAATTTAGGACAGTTACAAATGGTTTTAACACATATATCAGCAAAACAGGCAAAATTCTCCATGAAATATTGCATGAAACAATAAATAATCTTAAATCCACAGCCATTCTTAAAAATAGTAAGTCACTTGTTGAACAAATGAAAGATAAAAAAATTTATTCAGTGTATAGTTTAGATTTTGAAGATCTCTTTAACTCTATTAATATTGATGATTTGATTAATATATTTGTAAATTTACATAAAGATAATTTATTTAATATAATGTTAATTATGATAGATTTGATTCACTACTTAGGTTTGTACTTAAAGAGAATTATATATATCACAAAGGTAACTATTATCTGCAGATTAAAGGTTTGCCACAAGGTGGCCCTGCGAGCAACTGTCTTGCCAATTTATACTTACATTATTTTGAAAGTAGTTACATTAATAATTCTAAATATTATATTTATCGTTATATGGATGATATAATCATTTTTGGCAAACAAGTCAATTTTATACCTAACATTAATTTTTATCCACAATATCTTAATTTAATACAGACAAATAATAACAACAATGAAGCAAATTTTCTTGACATACATGTCAAATTAAATGATAATGTAATAGTTTCTAATATTTATGATAAAAGAGAAGAATTTAATTTCAATATTATAAAAGTTCTTCATTGGGAGAGTAATGTACATGTTTCTATTTTCAGAAATATCGTTATTAATTATATACAACTTAATAAATTCCTGGTATAAAAAAAACCAGACATTATAAATAACTATAGACATTTTACAAAATATTGCTTAAATCAGAAATACCCAATTAATTTTATTAATAGTTATATGAATAAAGCTATTCAAAATAGTTAGGATTAAAAATTCTGAGATTGATAATAGTTTATTACTATAAACTTAAATATTTCATAGTTATAGTTATCTCTAAAATCTAATATTAGATAAAATTACTTATTATTATTTTATTCATATTTACTCTAGTGTTATTAAAGTTATGCTATAATTTGCAACTCTTATTAATTTTTATTTCCATTCTTTTTATACTTTTGTTAAGTGCTACATTTCAGCTTTTCAATTGATTCAAATCTGCATTAGGGTTCAGAATCTGATTTAGCGTGGGCTTTGCATTTGTAAGTGCAATTTTTAGGTAAGTTACCTCTATCTTGTAATGGATTTAGATATTCCTATCCATTATTTTCTATTGGTTTTTGCTCTGTGTTATTTACGTAAAGGGGGAAGGTTAGCTGGCCAAAAAACATGTTCAACCCCACTTTTATATAAATTATTTTATATGTTAGCTGTCCTAAGTCAGTAATGTTTATAACACTGCAGCATCCATTTTATAATTTTTAATCTCGATTGCTCATATGTCCTTCATTGTGTGATTTTCCTACTGTCTATATGTTTTTCGAATTTTATTGTTTGGATGTTATCTCTTATTTGTAGAGAATTAACCTATATATATATATATATAAATCTACAATGTGTTTATCTGTTACCTGTTCTAGTTTTAAAATAAATCCTTTTTGATAATAGAAATGTCCTTTAGATTACAGTAGATTTATATTTTATCAAACAGTTACATTTAATTTTACTACAATAAATTACTTTTTTAATAAATTCCGAATTGCATTATGCATATCCTTTACTATGGATGGTACATGATTCTCTGTGTGTGCGACTTTCATTTCTCGTCCATCTTTTCTGTTTGGAGCGCCCAAAAAGCAAGAGGAAGTCAGAGATGTTTTTTAAAGTTAAAAAAAAAATATCCAGGACGGTTAAGACAAAGGGCAATATATACTTATCGTTTGCGAATGACAGCACAATCAAATTTCAATGAGTAGCGAAAGATCAATTCAAAAGGAACACCGTAATTTTCAAGAAAATGGCAACTGTAATAATTTAAACATTATTTGATCATTGCATTATTATATTATAAAAACATTATTATATTATATGTCTGTATACATGAAAAATAATGAAAACAATAATAATAATCCATTCTGTTTTAAATTTTCACTCCAACAAATGTTTTTTGTTTGTTTCCAAATCTGATATAAAGGTACATGTTTTTATGTACGGCCCGCGAGATTATAATGTTTTTCCAAAGTGGCCCACAAGGTCATTTGGGTTAGATACCCCTGCTCTCAGACATGGACAGCGTGCGTTGAATATGAATTGTTATACGAGAGCCGAGTTGACGGATATCCACTTCATCTACGGCCTAGCCAATGGGAATGAACTTGTTGCTGTTCGGTTGTGTGGGGGAAAATGTCCAACGAGGCAGCAGCCGAATCATTAAATGTTCGCTCAGGTGCATCAGAACCTGGCGGAACATGGATCTTTCAGAGCTACGATTGACGACACGCCCGTCAATTCTGAATTGCAATGTCCCGTTAAATGGAAATGATAGCACGAATATCCATCGCTGCTGGTACGACCAGTGAAACCTGCGTTATTTTCGAACACGTCCTCAAATCCACGTCGCGTCGGTGTTGTGCGTGCATTTATGTCAACGGCAGCAATTTCAAACACCTCCTGTGATACTTTAATGTCATACTTTTAATTTATTACTACTTTTTGTTTTTGTTATAAAGCGTTTTATACTACACATTTTTTATTATTACCTTACCATCTTTGTATCTCTATCTCGTTAACGTTAACTCCCAAGCTTTCCTATGTAAATATGGCTCCTCAGGATGTTCTCTACCTCCTCTCAAGTTTGTACATGACATTCAGGGACACCCTGTATAGTTAATTTTTTTTAGAACTCTTCGTAAGGCAAATTAAAATTTAGGTAATTTAAAAAAAAGTTAATAAACTTACACAATAAACCATACTAATTAGCATAACTTTTAATATGATTTTATATATTGTTTCAGGTGCATTTTCTCCATGACAGCAAGTACCTTTGGCATGATATTTTGTGCTCTATGATTCAAATTATGTCATAATATTAATATGTAGTAAGATAGCACAGTAGATTTTTTTCAATGTGTTTCAAATTTTAAAATTCTATTTGAAAAAGTATAGAATAGTAATTTCTATTTTCAAATAATAAAATACTGTATTAATTATTTTCAAATGTTCGTAATTTTTCTATGAAGAGAAATTATAAAAAAAAAATAATATTTCACTCGAATCATTAATTAATTAGGCCTTGAAATAATATTTTGTTCAATTTTGTTAAATGAATTACTATTATAAATATTTATTTTATTAAATGAATTATCGTTATAACACAGCTTTTGTCACACAGCTCTGAAGTTCATTCAGCAAAAAACGTCACACATCATTTGAATACAGAAGTTTCTTAAGAGCTTAAAAATAGATCTTTTACATTTAATTTTCTTGATTATCATTGTGATTTCATTTTAATAAATGAATAAAATCTCCTTTATTTCCATTTAATTTTCGTTAATTTGTTCTTCTTTCAGGAAGTAAAATGTGTTTTATGTTATATAGTTAATTAAGTAATGTAATTTGACGTGATTTTGATTTCAATCGCATGCTTTTTAATATTTATAACAAATTTTTCTCTCTGAATTTGCTACTATATGTATTTCAAAACGTTAAATAAATGTCTTGAATTCGTTTTGTAGATAAGAGAGAATATTTTTCTACGTATTCAATTGAATACTTAAAAAAATCCAACATTTTTTAAATAAAAGGGATCGCTACAAGATTTACAGTAATTTCATTTTATTCATATATGGAATTTTAAGTGTTTAATTATTTATTAATAATTAACAAAATATGCTACTAAGTTTCAAGAGCTCTAATTACACTCTAGACATGCGTATATTTTATATATGAATATAAATTGTCATAAATGCTCATAAGAAGTGGTATGAATGTTTGGCGGGGAAGATAATACATAAGTTTGTGTGTACACTTAAATGAAAACGATTTCGCTATTCATTTTCCCGTTTGAATTTTGAGATAAAACTTTGGCAACTTCAGAATAAGCGTCTGCTAAGGTTTTCTTTTGATTCGAATGCAAAATAAAAGATTTATTTTAAAAATAGCTCCCAAAAATGATATATGGCTCGATGGTTACGTAATTACGCTTTCCAAGGAGAAATATTCGTATTTTCAAATTAAACAGAGGTGTAAAAATCTCAAATATTGCATTTCAATCACACACTCATAAAGGTAATAATATATTAAATTTGAAAGGGAAAAAGCATCTAGCAGAAAGTAAAAATGAAAGCATGACCACAAAACTTCTTCCTAAGACTGTACAAACACAGACAACTGTCAAGAAAGTGAAGTCTCTGATCCTGAAAGAAAATCTGCTGACTGAAATATTAATTGCATTGAAACCAGGAATGTCTTCCGGAACTGTAATTAAAATCATTCATAAGGATTTAAGGATAAAAAACAGATGTTTAAACCAAAAGATCGTCTTTTTTAAAGCATATCGCTGAAAGAAATCAAACCGTAGAAAGTTATGCAAAAAACACCTAGCTGCTTAAAAATTTAAATTTGTGATAATACTCGATGAGGTATGGATATATTTAAGAGTGACTGTAGTAAAAGAAGACCAATTTTTCTTTGCTCAACTGACGGGAATGACTGTACGAAATGGCTTCGTCAATTTGCAGTCAAGTTCCTAAAAGGAATCATGATAATTGCAGGATTTTCTATCAAGGGTAAATTAAAAATGAAAGAAGTCTCAAGTAAAGCTAAAATTGATTCATTCTACTATCAGTAGAATATTTTAGAACCAATTTTTCAAGAAGAAATTCCAACTTTATATGGAAAGGACATTGATAAAGTTGAGCTCCATATGGGTAAGGTCTCTAGTCACACGTCTAAAACAACTGCCTCTTAACTAGCAAAAGAAAGAATCAGAAACAGAAATGAAGTATATCCCATTTGATGAAATACATGCAAAATCATCCTGCACTTCTGCAATGGACGTTTGTGCTTTCAATTTATTGAAACGAGCCTTAGGAAAACGGCATCCAAGAACACTGAACGGATGGTTTAACCCTTTATCTACCGCATTATGATCTACTGCAGTTTTTTTTTCATGCAATATTCTTTTTTGAATCAATACATTGAAAATTAAGGGGTATACATAAACAAAACACTCAACTTTAGGAAATTTAATCTGTTAGAGCTTATTAATTAATTAAAGATATTCACCTGTAAAATTAATTATTTACACTGCTCACTTAAAATAAATAGTCAAATCGTTTTCTAAGATCTTCATTAACATACAAAAAATAAATGACACTTACCTTCTGACATTAACTATTTTTTCGGAACAAAAATGACAGTTTTCACAATCCGCTACAAACGCCGACAGCAGAAAACGCAATGTCTGCTATAAAACTATTCACCTTCCCCGCTAAAATGCTGATCATAGAACCCGTGCTGCCCTATATCTTCGTAGAGTGGACTTAAAAGAATATTCCTGCTAAGTATCGTCAGATTATTCGTAAAAATAGTTATTTTACGCAATTTTAAAGAGAGCGGTACTTATAAGTACCGTCGATAGACAAAGGTTTAAGAGGAAGGGAGTAAAATTTGCATTCTAGTACTAGGATAAAGTTTACTTTCATGAAAAATTGAGCTAGAGCTTTTGTCAAGAATCATAACTATAAGATTGAAGCAAGTTTCCCCCAAAAATAAGGTATTTATTGATAAAAATTAACTACCAAAATCGTTTCCATAAAGTGTGAATGACCTTCTGTAGCATAGATGTCACCTTCATCATTTGATTCAGTTTCAAAATCAGACGATCTTCAATAGCCCTTTATATAGCTGTAGTGCGACAAAACTTAAAAAAACAATAAGTAGATTGCTTGATATCTAGAACCAAATAGTTAATATTTCCCTCTGAAAACATCCATATTTTTTTAAAAGAACTATTTACAGAAACAGTCAAAGCAATTGCTATAAACACTATATACTTTTTCAACATTTCTTTCCCTAATTATTTCGAGTTATTTTTTCCTTTGTTAATAGGACTACATTTTATGATAAGAAAGACACCTTTGATCTGAGAAGATATTTTTATTAGTAATTATTTCCAACATTTTTACATCAGCTCCTTTTTACAATGTTAAGAAAAACTGTTCTGTTTTCAAGAATTTAGTAGGTATATTGTAATTCTCGTTGATAGTTTTATGAAGTACTTAGCCATGCCGGGCTCTAACCTTCAGTATTGTCTTTTGAAGTGACTTTGATATCTTATCTATACTTGCTCTTAAGTAAAAATTTTGTTTTAACCTTTTATAAGGCCGTGGTAAGTATATTTACCACCAATTGCATTAATTTTTGAATGCCCATTGTAAACTATTTTACCACTTTTCATTTGTGCTGCCATCTAATAATTACCTCAGTTAATTTTAAAAAGTTTTAAACCCTTACACACCCTGTTACCCGGCCCCCCCCCATAAAAACAAGATAAGGAAGAGAGGCCAATTTCAAGTAGCCCATTTCCCCCAGCACACTTCCTTCCTTCCCTTGTTCATTTTTCCTTTATTTAGAGCAAAATACACCTTGATATCACCAGTGTTTAAAGTATTTATTATTGATGTAAAATATTTAATTCTATTTTGCAGTGTCGTCAGCTTATGTGTCGTCCACATCACTTGACCAAGGTCAAAATTACGAGTTCATTTACCTAAAGCCCTTGAGTAACTGAATAATGTGACGTTAAGGTATCCGACTACGTTCGAAACCGTGATTTTAAAAAAGCGCATAAATGGATAATTTTAATGTGATATTTAGTGTCACTTAGAATAGAATACATCTATAAAATTGTTTTAAGGACATTTTGACAAAAAATAAGTATTTAAATACAATATTTTGACAAAAAATTAACTTAGAATAACCTTTTTTCAAAATGTTCTTCTTTTGCGAAAAAAACTTCTATTACAATAATATTTTGCCTGTATATATATCAGACCTCTGTACAGAGGCTCAACTATGACTTTTGAAAAAGTCACATTATTTTCAGAGTTACCACCAATTGAAATAATTATCGGCGTCTTTTAATTAAAATTTCTCCCCTGTGTTGTAGTAAAATATGTATAAGTCCACTTCTAAGTTAAATATTTCAAAAATTTTAGTTCAGCCTGTGTACAGAGGTCTGAGCTATATACAGGCAAAATATTATTATAATAGAAGCATTTTCCATAAAGGGAGAATGTTTTGAAAATGGGTCATTCTATGTTTATTTTTTGGCAAAATATTGTACTTAAATTATTTTTTACTGTAGTAATATTCTTAAAACAATTTTATATACGTTTTCTAATCTAAGTGACACTAAATATCATAAATATTATCCATTTATACGCTTTTGCAAAATCACGGTTCCGAACGTAGTCGGATACCTTAATATTCACCTTGTCACTCCAGTTTGAAGAGTATTTGCAAAATATACATTTTGTATATAAAAGAAACTAAAAAATAAAAAGCATTAAGTTTGCTACTTTTTAATAGACCCAATGGGTGGTGAATAGTGTACACACCACCAAAAAAATGATGTCAAAAATTAAAGTTATCAAAAGAGCTAAATGAATTTCTTTCCTTAAATCAATCTTAATTCCAAAAATATTTTAACATACATTTACTAGAAATAAATGGCTCTTTAAAGGGTTAAAATGAGAAAATTTGTCAATTAAATCGAAGCTAATCGAGTGTATTCGTTTTTTAAAAAATATCAGAATGATTGTACGTATTAATTTATTCTTGACGCACAACTGAAAAAAAAATGCTTTTATTTTTTTCACAAATATAAATTAATTCTGAAATAATATATTTTCTAAAATTAAAACAAACATATTAAAAATAGAGAGAGATGTTTCACCTTTTTATTGTCCTTTTCAAAAATTATTAAACCTTTAAATTGGTGTTTTAATATTTTTAAAGTTTTTCTTTGTAAAAATCATTTATTTCTTCATATCATGTTTTACGATGATTATGAAATTGTTATAGTATATTTTTATGTTTTTGGCACCTCAAGAAATGCTTTTATTATATATAGCTGTTGTTACTGATGTTTTGAAAAAGTTTCAAAGCCATCTTTTATACCTAAATAATTTCTGGATGGGTATGATATTAGTAGAAAAAAGAACAAAAAGGAAGGAATTAAAAAGTGAAATAAATTTGGAATTGTAGTTAATAGTTCTCCTAAGCAAAGAGTTTATTTTTGTCAAATACTTTTTTCTGAGTATTATTTTCCGGTAAAATCCCCCCTCCCAACACAAAAAAGGTATTTTAATGATGAAAAAATATGTAGAGAGAAGACAATCCAGTGTATTCTGAAGAGAATATCAATAGTTAGTAATATTGTTTAATGTTAGATGTATAAATACTTTAAGCAGACACTTTCCAGGATTTGCAACAAATATATCGAATTTAATTTCAGTTAAATATTTTTTTGATAAAATAACATGTTTCGAGATATATATAGGAAGAAAGAACTGAAATCTTATTAAATTCTCTAAATCATTTAAAAGTAAGTTATTTTTTGCTATTTTTACAGAAAAGGTAGCTTATGCTTTTTTTAAAAAATATTTCTTTCTTTAACTACTTTGCTTCTATTATATTTTAAAAAGCAAAATGTTTTACCAAATTCTAAAACAATTTTATTTTCATAAATAACTTAAACAATTCTTTAGCANCATTTAAAATTACATTCTAAAAAATTTAAAAGAAGGAAGTTAATTAATTATTCAAAACTGCTAAGTGCATAGGTACTTATCTATTATTCCTGAGTGTGAAACTAGTTAATTGAGCAATACAATTCAATTATATTTAACTACACTTAAAAAAGTGATTCCTTTTCAATGGTTTGATCTATTTGCTAAGTTTTTCTAGCACAATAAATAAGAAAAAGAAGACTCGTTTTTTAAAAATGTAATTCAGTTATTCAATTATAAATTAAATTTAAAAAAATGGAGATATTAATTAAAAAAACACGTAAACGAACGGTAAATGTATTCGTTTTCGAAAAAAAGTTAGGATTTTCCTCTAGATTCGTGAGAAAAAATAAAGATAGATTTAATTCCTAGTTCTATTAAATGTCACAGTGGAACGAGCAATTCAATTATATTCATTTTGGAAGTGAAAGTGAATAATTAGTTTGGAAGAAAAAAGATCTGGATTGAATGGATTCCGAAAACTGTATGGTAATTTAAAGTGCTCGCATCTATTACTATTTAAGTATCTGATGGAGTGCTAATTTTAGCACGTCTTTCTCTATTCATATGATGTTGATAAAGGAAACATTGGTTTTTTTTTTCACAAAAAAATCTTTTTAAATGTATGAAAATGTATTTGTGCTTCATTGATTTTTGTTTTTCATTCTTTGAACCGCTGCTTTAAATGTTCATTGATTTAAAATTTTGTAGATTTTGGGTCTTTTCCCCCATATTTTCGTGATATTAAGTACAACATAAAACAAATCATTCAATATTTACAGGTATCTTAACATTTTCTTATATATAATTATAATAGCATGGAAATATACATAATTATTTTTTCCCTTTTCAAAATATTTTAAATTTTTAAAAAAGAGACTTCCTTTGAATTTATTACAGAAAGTATATTATGATTTGTTGATTCTCAGTTAAATTTGTACATGAAATAGGTCCAATATATTTATTTATAAATTTAACGAAGCGCTTTCTTTATCAAAAGATGTTGATAATTAAAAAAATTAAAAATTTTGTACATAAAATATTAAGCTTTTTTATAAACACTCTTAAAATAATCTGATTATTTCTTTCTAAAATTTACTGATAATATTTATGAGTATACCAAATATTTCATATTCAACAGAGTAAGACAGCAATAAAAATTCAGTTCTAATGTTTTTTAAAAGACAATCCTCAGGCTCTTTTTGCATTTTGTTGAATAAAATTTTTTTCAAAATTATTCCTTGCTGTGATTTGCGGATTAGATTTAAAATAATAAATTCACATGCCATCGATAATTATTTGAATCATAACTAAAGAAAATGTAATTTTGTATTTATATTGTAATAAACATAAACCGATTATGCCCACTATTATCAAAGACTATTATTGAATATTTTATCAACATTTTCTGTTGTTCTTGTTTCTAATGCCACCTGTCTGACGTAGTCAGATCGAGGCCCAAGAAATTCATCGTGGCAAGGGGTTAGATGTACGCCCGTCGTCGGCATTAGCCTTTATCACCATGCATGTGACAGTACGATTTAGCTCGGAGAAATTCCCGAAGGGACGATAGATGGCGACACCACCGATCTCCACCTCCACAATTTAGGTATGGAACTGAAAGGGAGGGAAATATTATACAGCCCCCTGCACTCGTGATTCAGCCCACAAGACTTCGGACCCGCCGTTTTAACGAGCACGTACTCCGTGTGTACTCGGAGGGTATTTTGTGGCATCGGGCATCGAACCCAGGCCTTCCGGTCTGGAGTCCGATGCTCTAACCACTAGGCTACCCACGGCCCATCTACATTTTCTAGTGATAATTAATGAAACGAAATATCCATTTTTAGTCAAATTTTTGTGCAAACTAATTTCTGTTATTGGGAATATTATTTTTATCTACTACAGTTTTAATATCATTCAATCAAATTATGAGCATAACTTCGAAAATATTGAATTATAGAACGAAAAGAAAAAGTGAAAAATCTATAAATGAATGTATTAGTTTTTATAATAGGTTGTCATACATCACCTGTTTTAAAAATGTTACATTAAATGAATTGGAGGCTTGTTGCATTTTTTTGCATTTCATTTTCTTTATAGTTTTAGGTAGGTAGCTAATAGACAAAAGAATATAATTAACAAAGGTATACACTTTTAAGTAAATTATTATTTTATAGTTGAACTTTGAAATAATTCTGACACGTTTCAATAAATGTTAGGCTTTAAAATTGTAAATAAAAATGAATTCAAAATTAAATTTGAAAGTCTTCGAGCATTTAAAAAAATACTTCATTAAATACTTATCATTAAATTAACTCATTACACTACACTTTAGAATAAAAATTGAGATATTAATTAGGAATTAAAAAACGAGGACCAAACATATGCAAATAAGAGAATTACATATCAGAAAAAAACATTGAAGAAAACATTCGTTTCCTCTTAGTAATCAAGTTATTCTGTACCGAACTTTATATTCAAATTTTTATATCAAGTACTGTCACGTAGTTTTAGCGTGAGTGGTATAGGAGTCAGTAAATAAACTTGTCAAAATCGACGCAACTGGCTCAAATAAAAAAAAATACATGTGTTATATACGCATCATTTTTCTACTGAATTACGTGTTCTCTGTACTCATCGCAATAAGCACTTTTTTACAATTTCGTGGCTATCTGCTTAAAATTCACATTAGGTTTCACATACCAGTATATTTATTATATGGATTGTTATGTTTACAAATACTCTGCAAAATTTTAAGGCTGTATATGCTGTGGATTTTAGGAAAAGCGTACCTACAGGTAAGGACATGACTCGAAATTAAAAAAGAATAATAGTTATTAATTGCCCGTACAGAGCTACACTGACGGAAAAAAATCCCAACATCAAGAAAAAACTTTTGCAGTGAAATGAAATTTAGAACTGTAATTGTCTAGTTAACATGTTTAATTGATTAAATTTTCAAGATCACAGGTTAATTTTTCAAGAAAATGCATTTCAGATGTAAATGCTGTTACATTAATAGCCTGTGTAACCTTCAGAATTTTGAATGCAAGCGTGCATGCATTGTGTCATACAGGTGCCGAATGTCACTTTTTAGTATGGAGTTCCATGCCTGTTGTACTTGCGTCTATACTGGGACGGTCAGTGCTGGCTGTGGATGATGCTGGAGTTATCATCCAATGATATCCCATACATGCTCAATTGGAGACAAATCTGGTGATCTCGCAGGCCAAAGTAACATGTCGACATTTTGTAGAACACGTTGCATAACAACAATGGTGTGAGGGCGAGCGTTATCCTGTTTGAAATCTTCCCCTTGAATGTTGCTCATGAATGACAGTACTTAGGTTGATTTACCAGACTGACGTACAAATTTGCAGTCAGTGTGCTTGGGATAACTACGAGAGTACTTCTACTATCATAGGAAATTGATCCCCAGACTATGACTCTAGATGTAGGTTCAGTGTGTCTAGGCCGCAGACAGTTTGGTTGCAAGCATTCCCCTGGTTTCAGTCTGTCCAACACACAGCCCTCACTGTCACCAAGGCAGAACCTGCTTTCATCAGAAAATAGAACAGATCTCCACTCCGGCCTCCAATGATCTCTGACTTGACAGCACTGGCGTCACAAACGGTAATGGCTTGAAGTCAGTGGAATACACGCTACAAGGTGCCTGGCTTAAAGCTGTCCTTGAAGTACCCGATTTCTAACAGTTCGTTGTGTCACAGTAGTACCAAATTCATCTAGAATTTCTGCCGCAAACGCAGTAAAATATGCCACAGCCGTACGCTGAATACGGCGGTCTTCCATCTCAGTAGTGTCACGTGGCAGCCAGGAACCCGGTCTTCTTGGGACAGTACCATCCCTTTTCATCACTGCTCCCAAAAATCATGCACAGTGCATAGATTCCGGCAAAGTCTTTCTGCAATATCGCAGAAAGAAAATACACCTCCTCGTAACCCTATTACACGAACTCGTTCAAACTCGGTGAGATGCTAATAATGGCATCTTCATCTTCTTAAAGGCATTCTTGGCTAACATCAACTCAATACGTCAAATTTTACAGACAAATAACGCTCACAAACTTTACAGCACGCATTTAAAACAATCCTGATTTATGCAAGTTCAGAGCGCGCTACTAGAAATTTAAATAGGTTAGAAGATAATAGAATTTTAATAGAATAATAGAATAGATAAGAGAATAATAGGTTAATAGAATAATAGGTTAATAGAATAATAGGTTAATATAGAATTTTCTTTCCCGTCAGTGTATTTATATTTTAAAATGGATTTTTTTTTAAAAAAAAATTAACAGGTACATGAATATATAATTCATCGTAAAAATATTACTTCCAATACCTTTATTTTAAGTAAGTGAGAACCATTTAAAGTCAGCATAAAAAAAAGTTCATTTTTCCTTGCTGGGGACGACTAAGTTACCTTAACAAGCACTGAAACATTTGAAAACTTAATTAATTTTAACGTTCAAACTTCATATGTTTCTTCTTATTAAAAAATTACTTTACATTTCTCTTCTTTTCTAAAAAAAAAGACAAAGAATTTCGGGTAAAAGACATTATATTAGGACATGTTAGATAGTATTAAAAGTTGTAATTCTAGTAAAATGTAAATTAATTCAAAATATTTTCTTGTTTCCTAAAAGGATCTAACATAATTATAAAATTTAGAAATAAGGTTCTCACACATTTTCAAAAACACAATCAATAATTTTAAATTGAGTGTTTGACAAAATTTTACGAAATTAAATTTTATAACGAACTTACAACGTTCCAAAATCTGGTATTGCCACTCTCGAGTTGTTCGAATTTATAGACAGAGTCAAGATGAGACTCACTCCTCGGTTCTTCTAGTCTTGCGAGAACGCGAATCATTGAAATATAATAGTGTTGTTTTATCTATCTTATTATACATCATAAATCATCCAGAATGCAGAATCGATGTGATTTGGCTCTTGATATTGCTCTTGTGTTGCTAACATTGCTGGTATATATACAGTTGAATTCTTCTATACGAATCTTCTATTGAATCTACGAACACTGTTTACTCGGAAATAGTTGGATCTGATATAGAATCCGCCTGTAGCAACAATTGTTCTTTTCTTGGAACCAATTAGTGTTAGCTATACACTTCACGTACGGGATACCTAGAAGATAATATCAGCTTTCTACCGTTATTGCATCGCTAGAATATTTTTGTTGGTAGTAAATGCTGCTGTCGTACTTAAAAAAGTCGCATTCTTGGGATTTTTGTGGTTGCATTGCCGACCAAATTCAGTAGCACCTTTCGCCATTTAGTATTACTTTATTTATTACCTGTTCATAACAAAAGTATTCTCTAATGTCTCATGCATGTAATGTTTTTACAACTTCCCTTTATTATTACTATTATTTGCAAATTTGATCTGCGTAAAATAAAAATGCTCGTATAGTGTAAGCTCACGATGAATGCCAATTTTCTATTAAAATTGACCCGTAAGCGTAAATAGGCATTAATGTATAGACGTAGGTAATTTCATTGTTTTAGACAATGATTCAAAACATTAAAACATTTATGTTCCAGTTATAGTCACGAAGAAGAAATTGAGAACAAATTTGAGAAAAGTGTAATCAAATGTAAAAAGTGCAAAATCAAATACAAGAATAAAAACGTAATTTTAAATTACAAATGAGTGTGAATTTGTTCAATTAGATTGATAATTGTTAAAAAGTATACATTCACATTTCTTTTTTAGAATTTTTTCTTGGCATGGAAAGCCTTATTGTATTTTACATTAATTTATATGGGAGGAATTGTTTCATTTAACAACTGTTCCCCACATTTCGAATACATATGTGTGTGTGAAAGTGGAAAAGTAACTTTGGATAAGTATTTTTTCGAAAAAAGAAGGGAATTATATCACAGATCTAAAACCTTGAATAGCTTTTACCATTGCTCTTTTTTTTATTTATTGTCCTAAAATGGGACGTTTATCAAATCTTCCAGCAACTAGTTACACAAATGTAAGGCAACATTTATATTCAGTAGCAAGAAAAGTCAAATGACGTTTTTTCTCCCGCATTTTTTTACAAAAATATTATTTCTGTTGAAAATATTTTGAACTTTATTAAATGTTTTAAACTCTACATCTGAGGACTGAAATGTTAGATAAGAAAATATTTTGGAAGATATAGCAAGAAAGTCAATCGAAAAACTTTTAAAATCCCATGAACATTTTCATATCTAACACATGTAAATATTTGTGTTAACAGTAAACTATTCTATAGGAAAGAGCTCGGATTCTTTTTAAACCTTAAACGGTCAGTTTTTCAGGCCAAAATTTTCCAAAAAAGACACATTTTTATTACATATAACTATGCATAATGCATAAAAAGTGCTCAAATGGAAGAATTTTATTTTAATTTTCACCCTACTTTTTATTTTACATTTGTGGAACATAAAAAAACCCCTAAATGATCGCTTTTTATAAGTACACTCTGCATGCCATGGAGAATGTTTCAAAAATCTTGAAAGAATTTTTCTCATATTTTCAAAAAATTTCATGCTCATACCTCTGTTTCAAATGGTTGTGCATGTATATATATATATATGCAGGCACAATTTGAGCATGACGTAATACTAAGTCTTAAAGTACAATAGGGGGAGAGATAATACAAGCTTTTTAGGGTTATCTTTTTATTCTCAGTTGTTCTTAAGCAACAAAATGTATATTGCATTTATCGAATGCATTATTCATGAAATATTTTCAAGAATCAAAATTCCTGCCTTCAATGAAAAATTCCCACCTTCACCACAAAGAAAACTGT
>BMAV01023497.1:278874-421812 GCA_019973955.1 Trichonephila inaurata madagascariensis
TCCTGCCTTCAATGAAAAATTCCCACCTTCACCACAAAGAAAACTGTTGTGATATGGTTGCTCTATGGTGACCGTATCTTTGATTGTCAGCGTGAATTAGAGGTGTGGGATTGTCAAATTGAATAGACATTTTAAAATTCTTAATATGACTTTATTAAGAATATAACTTAAATCTCTAATGATTTAGATAAATTTTAATAAGTGAGAATCTAATAAACCAAACACACCTCAATAGTTAAACTGGATCGCGTAACTTAGACCACTTATCTAAATAATTATATTATCCGCCTACTTTCAATTCTGATAATATTACAAGTCCTAATATCAAATAATCAGTCCTACCTTAATCCAAAATAAGATTCTATTACGGTACGAGATGTCTGGGTGCACGTGCAATGTTATGCACCTTGTATCAATGGCTGAATATCTCGATAACTTTTTGACAGGCCGTCAATTCCCACTCGTATCTCTTCCAAACATAACTTTCCCTAAGTTGCCATTCTGCTTACTGAAACTTCTGTTCTTTTAAAAGCTATCTTATTTGCATTTCATAATAGTATTTCACTTCTTGGATTTGGGTTGGAAAAGATTTGCCATTAATATTGGCCGTCAAAGAACCCAGAGGTTATGTTACAGAAAAGACGCGTGAGCCCGTCACACTGTGGACGAGAAGTATTTCAGAACCATGGTCAAACTGCATCTCCAAAAACACTAGGACTAATAATCTTACGATAAGAATTTAAAATCTGTGTAAATCAAAGATAGAAAGCAGAAATTACCAGTGCCCGTACAGCGTACGGGCAAACTAATAGTAACCAGCTTTTGGTAGCCTACACAGTGTACGGGTAAACGAGTTAAGGGGTTAAATAATACATACAATAGAACTTATATAAGGAATTGTTTACAATTATATTCATATAAACGCAAATGATGTAAAATTAACTTTCTTAACTTTGGAATTTAATTAACTTTATTTTAAAAACAATGTCAGTTTAAATCAATTTAATCAAATGGAAAAGAAACTCTAAATTAAAGGGACAGAATTAAATGAGTGCGGTTCATTAAAATGATAGTGTGACGTTTTATTACTTCCTTAGCTTCCACGAAACCAATATCGGAGGAAGTCATTCTCGTCTGATAACACCTAAATTAGTTGCAGTTAAATGCAGCAAGCTCATTTTATCACTGTCGGGAGTAGATTGTGTTCGTTTACTTAAGCAAATCCAATTTATTTAAAAGTCAACGCCCATGTGTTTTCTGGGAATAAATTGATTAAATAAATGAAAAAGTTAAACTTTAGAATTACATCTGCATATTATGGCAATCTTCTCAAACAATCATGAAATTTTGTCAGCAGTATTGGTACAAAATTTGCTATGCTTCATTTTACTCGAATTAAAATGAAAAAAAATGTGACTGGATGATTAATGGCTTGCAGTAAATGTAATTATACAATTCCGCCTTACAATAATTATAAAGTAAGCTTATTGATTTGTTCGAAAAAGTCATAATCAAAATTCACGAGATGCATTTTGTTTTAATTCTTTTACTTTTACAGAGTTTTTAGCATTAAAACATTCATAGACTTGAGTGATTTTTCTAGTAAATAATTATAAAAGTTAAACGATATTTTTTATAAATATTTTAGTACTTATTAGTCATATTTATAAAACAGTTTTATGATATAATATGCATGTATGTAACATAGCACATATTATCTTTATATTTCAGCAAGTTTAACTATAATTAAATAGAAAATTTAATCTTTGCAGACATTCATGTGAAGTTTGGTATTCATTTAGCTAACACGAAAAAGCATTTAAACAAGGTTAAATGCTCGATCTATAAAACTATATCATTTTTCAATACGGCGTATAAAATTTAAAAAAAAAAAAAATGTTTCTAAAATTTGTATAAAGATAATTATTAAAAAACTGAGACTATCAATTTGGGTACACATAGTAAGAGATAATTAAAAAAATAGTAACTTTATAAAGAAGAAACTATTCAATTATCCTCCTTTACCTTTAAAAGATACAATAAGAGGAAAATGGTTTGTTAAACTTAATAAAGTCTCCATGATATGAAAGTTCAAAATAATGTCAAATAAACCATTTTCCAGGTAGCTTTTGGATGAGATTATTCTACTTACGCATACACTCTATAAGTTAAAGATATTTTAAGATAGTAGAAAGCTCGAATTTTTCAATGATAATATAAAAATTAATAAATAACATCCGTAAAATAAAATAAGTTCCATCCATAACTTTGATAGTATTTTTAGTGTCATTTTATTAATATCAACGCAGAAGAAAACAACCAACATTCATTTATCTACTGAATCTTAAAAAAAGTCCTTTTCTTAGAATTAAATATTTTACAGAAATCGTCACTTCTTACCAAGGGTACACTTATAAACTTGCCTATGACTTTGATACCTTATTAGCTAACTTTAAAGCACGTGAATCAGTGAAATGTATCATTTAGATAAATTAAGTATAATATATTATTTTTTGTAGATCAATGGAACTGAGAGAGAGAGAGAAACTTTCAGATTTCCCAGAGTAAAGGAACTTTGTGCCTCCTCATCATAAGTTAAAATTTACACAAATATAGTTAAGTTTTATAAGAATTAAAGAGGAAAGTTGTTGAAACAAAGCTAGAACCAGGAAAGCTTAGTTTTCTGAATAGAAAAGAGTTCCAAAAGTGAAAGGAAAGAGGCGCTAGCTCTTCTGATTGGACGAGCTTGGAGAAAAGTCAAAAAACAACAACTCGGCAAAATCGGAGGAGAAATGAAGCACTGTCTCTATAGATGAACGAGCCAAGCAGAAAAAGATGAAGTGGACGTACATGTGTGAGATTTTGCTCCTTCTAACAGACAGAAAAAGGGAAACTAAAAACGTTCCATCGGAAGAGTAAACTAAAGATAAAGCTAATAATTTAAGGCCTTTGCACCTAGCTGTAAAAGAGGAAAAATTACTAGAAATATATTCGTAGGAATTATAAATAAACAGGATTAAAATAAATTATTAGAGAAACACTTTTGAAAGAGCTATTGTGAAAGAATCCGGATAACTGTAGATTAATTGCTGATTAATTCCATGTGCTTAAAATGTGGATTTCAAATTTCTTTTTTAAAGTTTTAATATCCACATTCTAAGAATTAATCTGCAATTAATATACAGTTATTCGCATTCTCTCACAATAGCTCTATTAAAAAAACTACACTATTTTCATGTTTATGTACACTCTGTTAAATAAAAAGTGACATATCAAGATTTCATTCGAATAAGACCAAATTGCATATGCATATCTTTGTGTTATAATATGAAAATAATTGACTTTTGGTAGTCAATAATTCATAAACAAATGATTTCCTTCTGGTGACCAATGACTAATTTGCAAGAAATTAACTTTCCGTGACCCATAAATTCAAGGCAAATGATTCACATTTGGTAGTCAATGATTGATTATCTAGAGCAGGGATGTCCAACACACGGCGCGCCAGGACGTAAGTTGCGGCCCGCCGACTCTTTTTTAAAAAATTTTAAATATCAGGTTTTTATAGTTTTTTTATTTTGAAATTTATTTAAGGGGAAATTTATATAAATATAAATCTACAATGAATTTTTCTGTTAACTGTTCTTGTCTTAAAATAAATCCTTTTTGATAATAGAAACGTCCTTTAGATTAAAATAGATTTATATTTTAGCAAACAGTTACGTTTAATTTTACTGTAATAAATTATTTTTTTAATAAATACCGAATTGCATCATGCATATCCTTTACTATGGATGGTACATGATTCTCTGTGTGTGCGACTTTCATTTCTCCTCCTCCTTTTCTGTTTGGAGTGCCCGAAAAGCAAGAGGCAGTCAGAGATGTTTTTTAAATTTAAAAAAAAAATTATTCAGGACGGTTAAGATAAAAAGCAATGTATATTTAATCCTTTGAGGATGACAGCACAAACACATTTCAACAATATGAGTAATGAATGATCAATTCAAAAGGAAAATGACAACTGTAATATTTTAAACATTATTTGATCATTTTATTATTATATTATATAATCATTATTATATTATCTACGTCTGTATACAAGAAAAATTATGAAAACAATAATAATAATTCATTTTGTTTTAAATTTTCATTCCAATAAATGTTTTTTGTTTCCAAATCTGATATAAATGTACATATTTTTATGTGTGGCCCTCGAGATTATAATGTTTTTCCAAAGTGGCCCGCAAGGTCATTTGGGTTGGACACCTCTGATCTAGAGCTCCAGTGCATTGCAACGGGGAATCCGTTACAGTACAAAAGAACGTTCGTATTCTAAGGTACAGTTGCCTTGCAAATAAGGTTTCTTCTACCCATATACTCTAATACCTCTTACGGATTCGTGAACGGTATAATCAAATAGCATTTGAGAGGAAACAGTAGGATGCAAATCGCTTGATTACTTTACATTTGGTTGAGAACTATGCCATTGGTGGGAATGGGATCATTGACTGATATGCAAAAGATTCACTTTGGGTGACCAATAACCCTCATGCAAATGATTCACTTCTGGTAGCCAATGATTGGTTATCTGGAGCTCCAGTACATTACAACGGAGATACCAGTTAGAGTACAAAAGAACATTCGAATGCTAAGATATAGTTGCCTTACAAATAAGGTTTCTTCTACTCACAAGCTCAAAAGCCGTGCTCATGGATTCGTGAACGGTATAATCAAATGTCAACATCTGAGAGAGAATAGCAGGATGCAATTGGAATAATCAAATCACTGGATTACTCGACATTTGTTTGAGAGCTATGCTAGTATTTGTTGATGTTGGCGGGAATGGATGATCCGACCGAATGGGCTCGACAAAAATCATACAATTGATTAAACTATTGAACAAATATCAATGGACAAATGTAAGTACATGGCTGTATAATGAAGCTCGCATATTCTCAATTAAATGAATGTTTTGTGGTCATTCTGTTATCATATATAGCATTATGTGAGGAAGATTTCGAGAAGCATCGAGTGTTATCGATAATATATAAATAATGTAATTTATGTTATGATATTTATGTATAGAGGTTTTAAAAAGTGTGAGCAATTTTGAAAATTATGTTTTAAAAATTTTGTAACAATAGGTAAATTATATCACATAAATTTTAAAACTAGATAGTTTTAATTCTTTCACAACTTTAACTAAAATCAGATTAATATTAATATTTTCACCGTTAAAACAAGCTGATAACTAAATTGCTGATAAAATATCGATTGTGACTGAAAATTTTTTTTTCCTTTGATATTAAGTATTTTTTTTATCTCTGCAACAAGAATAATTTTATGAACATTACTAGAAAACAAAAGAGAAAAAAAAAAATGAAAATTTTGTACTTATAGAAATATTTGCATTTCAGTTTGTTGCTTAAGTCTTAGAAAACAGGTGTAATTTAATTTGAAAACACGCACACACACACACACTGCAGCTTTTTTTTATGGTGAATTAAATGGCAATTTTTTTAATATATATTGAAAGGAGGGTATGAAAGTGTAAGTGAATAATTTTCCCGTAAAATTAAAATATTTTGCAATGAACAGAAACAGAAATCGTAGATTATGCAGTAATTGAAAGCAATACAAAGTAATCACTGTTAAAGGCAATAAAATGTGTTTTCTGAAATTTTCCAGCTAATTTGCGTTAAACACTCTTCTCCAATCTAGATCTAATGTATATGTCTAATCTAGATGTATTACAGAAACAAAAGAGGGAAATGGGCTGACGAGGAAAAGGATTAACATTGAAGGAAGCATATCAAGACATTCTGTGGACGAATTATCCATGCTTAGCAAAATCTCATGAGAGAAAAGAAAGATCAATCGTACACCTTGGGATTTACCTAAAAATAGTAAGCCTTTCAGAGGGAAGAAAGTATTTGAAAATCACAACATAAAAAGTAACTAAACATGAGCTTTGTAAATGTCCTATGTGAATGAAATGTAAATATGAACTTTTCTTATTATTTTTCTTAAAATTACTGTGCAGAAGTGAATTACGATAGAACATAAAACGATTAAATAAAGAATTTGAAAAATTGTTTTCACATACAAATATTTCTTAAATCCGTCAAAATTTTCTGAAAAAGTATTTTTAATGCAAATCATTTTGTATACGCATAAATAACAAATAATTATAAGTTTTGAACGATTAATTTTCGTAAAGACGTATTCAACGTTAATAAGAATAAATGACAAGCAATACCAAAAATTATTCTAGTCATTTCTGAAAAATATAGGCCTTTTTAGAAATGCCTATTTTTTTATTTTATTTTAAAATAAAATAAAAAATTTGACCTTCAAAGAAGCACATGTTTACACAAATGACTACAAATCAGTTAGTTGAGCACAATAAAAAAATATATATATAAGTGGAAATAATCCCACACCTTTTTAGGAAAATCCAAGGAATGTTTCAGTAAGGAGCCTATATCTTTTGAATTTTCTCTTACGGCAGGAAATTCAAAAATAAAAAAAAGTTAAGAAAACTATCATAAGTCCAACTCATCGTAGTATCAACTAAAGACTTAAGGTCCAGTATTTACAGTGGAAGTCAAAATCCCAATCTTACTTCAGAACAGTGCTTCTCAAACTTTCAATATTTGCGACCCAATATTCATTCATAATTTTCATCGCCCCCTCCATACAATAACAATGCATTGAATTCAATAATACTATACTTTGATGCTAAAGATATAATACGACTTAAAACACTTAAGTGACACTGACCACTGACGTATATAAATGTCTCACTCAGCCAAAGCATTAATTACCCCGGACGTATATATACGTCTTTCCGAAGTACGATCTTTTCTGCTCACTGCTATTCAAAAAAGTAATCCGAAAGCTTTGGAATGCAGCAAAAAGACATTGGCAGTGTTTGCGAAGAATTTACTTATCTTAGAGTATTTTCCTTACTTATTCCTTTTCTTCCTCCTTCCCTTCCTCCCTCCTCCTTTTCTTCCTCCTTACTTATTCCTTATCACATACGCATACGTACACGGAAAACGGTGGCATTGGGGAGCGAATTGTATTACTTTTAATCAGCAGTTAAGGGATTAATAATAAACAGTTCAAATTATTAAGATAGTATATGACAAGCCCGTGGGGCCCCTGGTAATTATTAAAATTGTTCTTAACTTAGTTTTGCAGATTAATTATAAAATACTGGTTCACTGGTAATTATTTAGCTTGTCCTTAACTTAGTATTGTTAAGTTAATTATAACATAGATTGTGCAGCACTGATACATTTATAAGTGTATTATATCAGTGTAAATGTGTATTTTATTTTTATTATGTCAGAAAGTTTTAGTTTGTTTACTTTCAGTAAACTAATAATCTTTTAAAAAATAAACTTTTGTTTTCGACTTTTCAATATGCTCGCGCCCCCTTCGTAGAGTTATCACGCCCCCCAGTTTGAGAAAGGCTGCTTCAGAAAGATATATCTTATATTCCTTGAAAGATAAGAGTTGACATTGTTACGAAGTTAAATGGTTTTCAACTGTAGAAGATCCATCCAAACAGCAAGTAGGTTCCATCGGGGAAAGCCTTATTTATTCTTGAGCTTTCGAGTAATTACTATAGATTTTATTACAACAGGAATACTTACGCAATAATCTACAGCATAACAGACCCCAAATCCTTTAAAGATTAAACACAATATTTTAAACCGTAACCAAAAATTCGCACAAAGCAAATGAAATACAAAGTCCTTGTCAAATGTTTGATTTCAATATTGCTTCACTGCATCAAACTTATAAAAGCTCGGAAGACATTTTAGGAACTTTCTAAGTGTTCTTTTGAAATCATTCTAAACCCTTCTGGACTTTTTTAGGTGTATCTATTTTTATGGTCAAATTTGGAGACCAAATTTTTTGTAAACACTCTTGCCAAAGTCCCTCCTATTCATCTAATATTATTGAAAGAGTATTATCTCTTAGTTTCAAAACGATCTTCCAACCACAATTTTTTTTTTGACAGAGAAGTGAACAAAGTCCAAAATTTTCGTAACAATGTAAACCTTTTCATCATATTTTTGTTATGTCCCCTCACTTTTCACTTATGGACTATTGTGCCTCTAAGGGGCTGAAAAGCGCTCTTTCTGGACACAAATTTACCACAATTGGTGGAATCTAGAAAGTAGTGAAAGAGAAAAATGGGAGGAAATATACTTTTAGATATTTAATGAAAGTATCTTCTATTATGGGAAGCACGGTACATACTTATTGCTCAAAAACAAAGTTTTATTAGATCGAAAAATATATAAAAAATCAGTCTTTACAATTTAAACTTCTAAAAAACGGTCCCAAAACGCTGCTAAAATGTGTAAGCCTTCACTGTAAGTAACATTTCCTTGATTTTATACTTATTTAAAATGTTTCTTATCATTAGAAATATTTAATATCCTACAACGAGAGATTTACTTAAGATTCATGAAAATTGGAGATGCTTGTGTGCTCTTTATAATCATATATTATTATCAGTAAAATCCGTTGTAATTTATAATATCTTACACCACTGACATTATTTCTTATGCCTTGTAAAATACTTTTTCCATTATTTAAACACATTTATACGATTTATTATAGAATTATATATTCTCTACGTCCATTATAAGTATAACTCATTTTTTCCAAAGCAAATGCGTTGCACACAACGTTGTTTCAAAAGTATTATTAAAATAACAAAGAACTGAAAACACACACAAATACTTTCATTTGTGTGCCTTCTACTTGTGTGTGATTGCTTTAAGGTATCCGGACTACATTCGGAACCGTGATTTTAAAAAAGCGCATAAATGGATAATTTTCATGATACTTAGTGTCTCTTAGATTAGCATACATGTCTAAAATTGTTTTAAGGACATTTTGACAAAAAATTATTTAAATACAATATTTTGGCAAATAATTAAATTAGAATAACCTTTTATCAAAATGTTCTCCTTTTATAAAAAATGCTTCTAAAATGATAA
Organism: Trichonephila inaurata madagascariensis; assembly: GCA_019973955.1. Classification (NCBI taxonomy): domain Eukaryota; kingdom Metazoa; phylum Arthropoda; class Arachnida; order Araneae; family Nephilidae; genus Trichonephila; species Trichonephila inaurata. The sequence goes on from BMAV01023497.1 coordinate 287,901, forward strand.
TATTTTGTGTGTGTGTGCTTATGTAAAGTAAAGACTTCTCATGAGAGTCTGAACTATTTTTTTTTGAAGAATTCCCAGTATTTTCAGAGTTACAACCCATTGAAATAATTATCGGCGTTTTTTTCTTAAAATTTCTTTCCTCTGTTGTCGTAAAATATGGATGAACCCAGTTCTAAGCTATATATTTCAAAAATTCTAGTTGAGCCTCTGTAAAAAGGTCTGAGTTATATACAGGCAAAATATTATTATAATAGAAGCATTTTTCCACAAAAGGAGAATATTTTGAAAATGGTTCATTTTATGTTCATTTTTTGTCAAAATACTGTACTTAAACAATTTTTTATTGTAATTATTCTTAAAACAATTTTATATACATTTTCTAATCTAAGTGACACTAAATATCATAAAGATTACCCATTTATACGCTTTTGGAAAATCACGGTTCCGAACGTAGTCGGATACCTTAAAGAAGGATAAATTTTTCACGTAATTCTGATTGTGAATTTTTAATCTATATTTGAAGAAGAATATTTCTGTAGATTAATGCTTAATGACATATGAGAAAAACTATTTATTAACCGAAGGCGAGGAGATACATATACGATAAAATTTATTTTATGTCTCACGTACATTTAATAGTTTTTTGCCAGATTTTTTTTATTTTCATATTCATGAAAATCCAAGACACTTATTTGAGATTTTTTTTTATGTTTTTTAAATCTAAAATTGGTATAAAGTTTTAAGGTCCTCCCAGATTTATAAACAAGCTTTTTAAAAAGCATTACAATTTGTTTTACAATATATCTTTCTTATCTTTAGATTGAACGATTATTAAAGTGTCCCAATGAAGCAACCAGAACAATACGCTTCTGTTTTACTTATTTGAAAAATAATTATGTTTATATTTTCGCGATTATATTTCAAGCGCTCTCGTTAGCAGACAGATTATGGCTAAGACTTCGCAGCGCATAATGTACCAATTAAGTCTCGCATTCGCGTTCTGATTACGCTAAAAGCCTGTCGGGGATCAAATACCTCACATACATGTGATGTAGAAGCTAGAAGAAGGGATACCAACTTAGATATGTTCTTTTCATCATTTAACCGTAATTCAAAATTTCGAAGCCTATCACCCACAGTCTTTGCTATGTTAATAATCAATCAATTGAAAAAAGTCAAACGAATCTGTAACAAAATAAAAGTATTTTTTGAAGAATTTTACAGAGGAAGTTATGTTTACCAAGACTGATGAAAAACATGTATATGAAACAAGTATTAAACAAATTCTTTTAAGTCAATTCCTACTTAGGTCAACAAAGGAAATTTTTTTTGCTTATTGATTTTAATCAATGAGTTAATATTCGAAAAAACCGTATTAACATTATGTATCATCCACTGGAAGATTAAAAAAAAAACGCATTTGAAACCAAGAAAAAATTCGTTAGAAAGACACACTGACACTATCTGTTGCAGGTAGTTCTAACTCCGTTAGAAATAACACAAATTAAATTTAAAATTAAAAAATAAATTTAATTAATGAATTAATATTTGAAAAAACGGTATCAACATCAAGTGACATCCATTGCAAGTTTAAAAAAATGTATTTGAAGCTTAGAAAAAACTCGTGAAAAAAACGTACTGCTGCCATCTGTTGCAGGCAGTTCTAATCACGTCAGAAATAAGGCAGATTAAATTTAAAGTTAAAAATAAAATTTAATTAATTAATTAACATTTGAAAAAACTGTATTAACATCAAGAGTCATCCACTAAAAGTTTAAAAAAATATATTTGAACTTTGAAGATGAATAAAAAGTATTTTATTAACGATTGAAAATTTGAACAAGATATATATAGAGAGAGAAAGTGTGAACTAATAGTAGGAATTGAGAGAGAGAAAAATAGAAGAGAAACTGATACCCTAATAAATAATACATTTGGTTCCTAAATTAAATTATCTTCGTCAATAAATCAGTTATATAAAAATAGTAATATTCATCAAAAGTGGCCACTTTCTTAAGTGATCTATTTATAAAAAAAACTAACCAAATAATTGAGAAACATTAGCACATAACTGAGCTCTATATTATCAATTTTTCATATGTTCTACATCTTGCATTTTTTAAAATTTAATGAGAAGCTGAAATATATAAAGATTAATTTAATTCAGAAACGCTCACAAACCTTGTTTAGTTGAGTAACTCAATGAAATCAATAAAACTAACTTGTGTTGGGAAATTTAAGAATTTAATTAATAAATTTCTTCTTAAAACTTTTTGAAGAAAAGTTTAGGCTTAAATTATGCTTACAGTATTAATTGAATAAAACTAACCTTAAAGATATAAAATTTTTGTTACTATTTCTAAAACAGTTTTAAGGCATAGATTATAAGAGGAAATGAAGTTATCTGTAACAACAATTACTTTACATCCTTTAATGAAGATCCGTATTATAGCTCCCAAAATAAATACACGAAATCCTTTTCATTTTGCTCTGAAAAATTAAACGCATTAAAATAAATATTTAATCTCAGGAGAATGTAAGACATACTTATTCTAACATAAATAAACTGGTACACTTCAAAGAGCTTCATTAAGGTAAAATAACTTTAATGTACCATATTATCATTAAAATATTTCGTAAGCGTGAAGATTCCGACTTTACTCTAGTAATTAAGACCACAACATCATTATACTGCCTTTAGGGAGAACTTTTGTCGTTGTTACTATGAGTGTGCTTGCTGGTAATGGAATTAAAAATTCTTCTCGATGACAGAAACATGAAATTTGATTTTCTTGAGTTTTTTTCTTAAGAACTAAGCTAAATCTCTAGTATTAATTAGAATACACTTCCTGAATTAGAAAAACATATGAAACTGAAACAAATATTTATTCCAATACCTAGTTAGAATATACCAAAAAGGTTTAAATCACTTAGATCAGCGTTTCTCAAACTGTGGAGCGTGCCCCCTTAAGCGGGCGTGATATTGCTATTTGGGAGTCTCTAGTATATTGAAAAGTAAAAAATAAAAGATTTAAAATAAGTATTAATTTACTGAAAGAAGCAAAACAAAATACATTCTGACACAATAAAAATTAAATACACTGCTTCACAATAGACTAAATTCATGTGACGTCATTTAGTCACATGATAACTGAGCCACGTGTTTTCAGCCAATCAGTTCAGAAATTAATGCGACGTCATAAATATATCATAAATATAATCACGCGTATCCAGCCAATTAGTTCATGTGCTTTCAACTGTGCTGTTGCCAACTTTTGCTTTTTGCAGAAACTTTCTTTCAGAAAGTACATATTTGCCAACGATATAGTAATGCACATAGTTAAATAAAATGCACTTAATTTAAAAGTATTCGTATAATGTAATATTTTTTTTAATTTTGAAAATTGTTTGAAGAATTTTAACACGTGTACTCTTTACCCAATCATCAAATTTTAAATGTTATCTTAACTTTACAAGTTGAACAACTAGTATGTCAATTTTTAATCAATGGGAAACACGTGATTGCCGTTATCATGTGACCATCATGAATTTAGTCCATTGCTAAGGAGCAAGTGATTTATGCAAAATTGCGTCTCAGACAGCTGACCAATAAAAGTAAATTCAAGTGGTTCAAATTCAATTCGTGGCAGCCCAGGACTCGGTATCTGTATAAAAGACAATACATACAAGCTCATGATTCATACGGAAATTCATGCCGTTTAATGTTTAACAAAAATAGGGCAGGATGTTATAAAAGTTCCTTCTCTGAAATTTTGTTTGATTCTTGCAATGATTAAGAGCAAAATGTCAGCAAGACATCATTTGAGTGACTACGATCGGGGACGAGCAGTTGAACGACTGGAAGCAGATCAAAGTGTCCCCACTGTAGCTGCTGCAATGGGTGTATCGAAGAGTATCATCTCGCAATTAAAGGAAGTCTCTGAAGGTAGAAATGCTTTGTGAAATCATGCCGAGGGTCGATGTAGGAACACCACACTTTTAGAGGATCGCTATGTAGCCCTTGTGGCAAAAAAGAACATAAATGATACTCCCGGTCGGAAAACTGCAAACCTTGCAACTGCTATCGGTACGCATGTTTCAGCAAGAACCATCTAACGGCAATTAGATCAGGTTAGTTTGTATGCTCGGCAACCTGTTCGTTCCAACTCCCTTCAACCACGTCATCGTCGAGAGAGATTACGCTGGTGTAAGGAACATATTAGTTGGGATCACCAAAATTGGTCGTTGAGTGACATTATCCAACGAATATCGTTTCAGTGCGGCAAGTGATTCTGGCCACCAATTATTGTGAAGAGAGCGCGGAACACGTTATGCCCAAAAGTTTGTTTGTAAACGTGATCGGCACTGCCCTGGCATGATGATGTGGGCAGGTATCATGCACAATAGCAGAAAACCGTTGAACATTTCTGAGCGAAGAAGCGTTACATCGCAACGGTATTGCAGAGATATTATTCTAGATAATGTTTGTATTTAAAGGGCTGCTGTTTAACTCCAGACTTTCTATTATGGATGATAATGCGTGGCCACACAGAAGGATAGAGGTATGCAATGGTCTGCTTACTCTCTCGACTTAAATTTTATTGAGCATGTCTAGGATGCTTTTGGTAGACGTGTTGCCCAAAGAACCATCCCTTTCCCCCCCGTACAGCTCAAGAGTTTAAAACATCCTTGAGACAGGACAAGGACAAAATCCCCCAATGACTCCTAGATCGTTTAGTGCAGAGCATGGAGAACAGATGCAAAATGTGTATTTGTGTCCATGGTCAACACACATCTTACTAAGGTACACGTGTCTGCATCATTTGACTTGAAGATAAATTTTTTGTATCTGTTTGGAAATCATCCAAGTTTTTTTTAAGGTTTTAATTTTTCAATGTGGCGATATCTGTACCATTTTGCACTATAATAAATGCCCCTCGTCCCTACTAAATATGCATAAATATGTACTTAGTTTCATTTCTTTAATCATTGTCAATTTTTAATTATTCCGAAAAACGTAACTGTGTGTGTGTTCCTTAGCAATTTTCACATGCAGTGTACGTATTTATATTGGTTTAATATACTTATAAATGTATCAGTAGTGCACAATGTTTTTAATAATTTATTTATCAATACTAAATTAAAAACAAGTTTACTAATTACCAGTGCCTCCCATGGGCTTGTTATGTATAAAAAAGTTTAATACATACTTTGAAAATTTGTACGGTTTATAATTAAAGTGGTATTGTAGCTTTTACGTCAAAGTACATTTTTTATCGCATTCAATACATTGTTATTGTATAAGGGGGGCGCGATGAAAATTATGAGTGAAAATTGGATCTCAAATATTGAAAGTTTGAGAAGCACTGACTTAGATTTTACCATGAAACAGTTTTCGTTGATTAAGGAAACTGACTACTTTTGAAATAATAAATTTGAAAAAGCGTTAAATGAATTTTTTGAAATATGTCACCTGAATTATAAATATAAAATTGCTTTAAGAATTAGCAATTTTTTGAGTAAAAAATGACATATTTTCAAAACCTTCTCATCAAATGCTTTTATAATAGTAATATTTTGCTTCTATATAACTAAGACCTCGACAGAGCGTGAGCTGGGATGTTCGAAAAATTCCCATTATTTTCAGAATTATTATGAATTAAAATAATAACCAGTGTATTTTGTTAAAATGTTTCTCCTCTAACATATTAAAATATGTATAAATAGGAATAAAGAACCTTTTTTTCTCATAAAGAGAATATTTTGAAGTTATGACATTCTTTTTTCATATTTTGCATAAAAATTCTATTTAAGTATCTTTTTATTATAATAATAATCTTAAAACAATTTCAAATGAATATTATATTTCAAATGACAAAAAAAAATAATAATAATAAAAAATTGTTCATTTATACGCTTTTTTAAAATCACGGTTTAACGCAGTGGGGTACCTTAAATATAAATTATAACAAAAGATTATACCCTTTGAGTAATTAATTGGATCATAATTAAACTAATATTAATAGGTAATCTTATCAAATGTTAATATGAATTTGAATTTTGAGTTTTTTACTTTTTGATATTCTTTACTTATTTAAATTTATTTATCCCATTGGAAGTCACAAACTCTCTTAGCACGTTCTTTTCAATCTATCCCTCAATATTATGGACGAGCTGCACGAGTCCTTCTGGATTTTGCACTATTTCGAACGTTACAAACGCGTGTATAGCTTTCTAAAGAAGTTGCTTCTGTCACTAATAGATGGTAGCAATTGAGTGTATAATATATAGAGATTCAAATACAATATTTCACGTGAATCAGTACTTCACTTTTAGGTGTGAAATGGCGTCAGTGTAAGAAGGTTTATACATATCACCTTGTTTTTTTTTTAAAAAATATATCATACTCTGAGAAATTTCTAAGCAAAACAATCTGTGTATATTATGCAAATAATATATATGCATTCTTAGAAATATTTACTTATTTAGTGCTAATTAGTTTCATTAACTAATTATTTAATATATATTATGGTTTATTATTTATGATTTAATATTTCAATTATTTGATTAGAGTTACGATTTTGTATGGGTATAATCTAAGAGTTTATTAAACCTTTTCTTAAAAATTATTTTCTTTCGCCTCCGACCCCAAATAAAAATAATTTACTTGTATTTATATGCAAAATCCTACCCCCTCTTATGCGGATATGCCTTAATCCCATCTATCGTATAAGTTCGAGGGTTTTCCTGTTTTTTTCTTTTACAAAACTGTATCTACACACGGTGCATATAGAAAGCATATTTCTCGATATATCTTGGCAGTTTCATGCATTCTGATTATGTGACCACTTTCAAAATAATCGGTTTAACTGTAAGGTTTACACAAATACGATGTTATACAATTATTTGCTATCTTCAAAAAACTGCAATGGTGGCAAAGAAGAAAATAAATCCTATCATTTATTTGGTTTAAAGGAAGCGACATTCGCAATTTCGAGAGAATTCTTTTATTTCAAGGATGTTTCATGCCTTCAATCCACCAATATTGTTTCTACGCTTATTTCTAAGTAACTCGAGAAATTTTATCACTTATAAGCACATAACAGAAATTAAAATAATAAACGATACATTAAGTTAATGAAAAAACATTTACAGAACGTAGATTTTCTTAGCAAATTTGTTCTTTTAGAAGAAAAATTTGCGATTGCCTTGGAGACTGATTAGAGAATTAAGGTAGGTTTATTTTCAGGCGTTTCTAATTGAATGTCGCAGTTGAACGGATAATGTGATTACGATCTTTTAGTTTCGATCGTGAAGTTAAATAATTAACTTCGGGAATAAACATTTCAGTAACTGAAGTATAGTTTTTTTTGTTATGGACTGTTAATACCTGTGTTGTTTTAATCGAAAGCTACTTAGCTGCTATTTATTATTAGTTATGATGTAAGAGTTCTTAATTTTAATCAAGAGCACGCGTGATGTTTTTGGAACGATATTTATGAAAAATTTACCTCTTATACTGAGTTTTTTATGTACTTTTATTACATGAATAAGTATATACAAAGGAAAGAGTTATTAATATATAAATGCAGAAAAGTCCAAATAAAAAGAGATAAGTTTTTTTGTATCAATATTCTGCTAATGTAATTCGAACGCTATTTGTTTAAAGCTAACGAATTTGTTTTCCTTATTTGATTAAATAAGGAAAGAGCCTGATGAAATAATGGGTACTAATCATGAGAACGAATGCAAAGTTGAGAAAAGCGATGAACATGAAACGTTTGAGCTGAAAAGAAAATTTTGAAATGCTACCTAAAAACTCCATCAAGAAAGATATAAAGCCACAAATGTACTACAAAGCTCACTGTGCCCTTTCAAAAAAAGCAAGCAAGAAAAAGTACTACATGCTATTTGTCGATCATCAAATGACAAAAAAAACTGCAATAACTTGAACAAAATATGAGAGCTTTGCCTGCAAATATCATTCCTGTAATGTTAGTGAAAAGTGTCTGCAATTTGTGTCCTTTGTGTCACACACATTTGAAACATTTTAGTTCAGTTTGATTTTTCTTAGCACTGGAAGAGAGGTCGTTCTCCTATGGATCCCATCCCATTGCAGCATTCATGGAAATGAACAAGCCAATAAGTTAGCCAATGAGGCTTCGACGCTGCATCGACCGTGCCTTCTGATGCCTCTTCGAAACGCCAAGCAACTTCTCAGGGACACATTTCGACAGAAAAGAATTTCCACTCATAGAGAACTTGCTGTTGGCAAATCTTGGTTTCGTCTGTTCGATGGCCAAAGACGTACTCAGCTTTCTGCCCTACTTAGGGTGGAGGGCGAGGCATGTTCCAGAGTTATCACCAGTCATGATTACCTGCAGGCCCATCTGTTTAAGATTGGCCTGGCTGATTCACCCCTCTGCCCTCTCTGTAAATCCGTGCCAATGACTGGGGAGCATCAAAACCGATTGCCCCGCTCTACTTCATGTTCTCTCGCAAGACAACTATGGAGTTCGCGCTCCTGCTATTGCAACATCTGCTTTATATTAAAATGCAAGACGCCTTATGTCTGAGTGAAATTGACAGGCGTAATTCAAAAGAAAGTTAAGTTTGATTGGATTTTTTCTGAAATTATCAAAGAAAAATTGAAAAGTTCTTAAAAGTAGATAAGTATAATGTCTCTTAGTTAAATTATTACTGGAATTACGAATTTTATCGTGTACAATAAAAATTATTATTAAAAAAAGTATTGGCGCGACTATTAACGTTAAAATAAAGTGGACGCCTTCTCCCGGGTTAACATTTCTCTCTGTGAAAGGAAGTAACTTAAATATCATTTACAAGAACGCGAGCGTGATATAATTCTAAGTATTATTAATAAATCAGTTGAAGTTTTATTTCACTATAATCAATATGAACAATAACCCTCAAATAACCCATTGGTTAGAAAGAAAATGTCCAGTAGCTGAAGCCCGTTTAACAATAGAAATTTAATCAGAATTATTAAATTATCTAATTAACATGACGTTTAATTTAGATGTCCTAAGGATGATAAAAATTTCAGTTGCTACTTACAAAATGATTCTCTATAATTAGTAATTAATATACGTACATTTTTGAAATTGAAAATGTAAAAATAATAAGTTTGAAATCCTGTTCAAAAATAAATGATAAAGCTAAATTTTTTTCTAAAAAAATTAAAAAGATATCCTTAAAAATAACGTTAGATATAGTTTGCTTAAATTAAGTAGATTACATTGGTCTTGAAATATTCTTTGAAATTTGTAATCTAATTAAAGGATTAATTTGCTTTAAATAAGACGCCCACGAATGGTTCTCTCAAATTTCCTAAGCTAATGTTGTTATTTTGATAGAATTCTTAATTACACTCCGAAATTATGACTTGTGCATTTATATATTTGTGATTAAAAAAAAAAGATTTCTGGAATTCATAGAAAAGGTTCACTAAAGTTAACATAAAATTAAATTTGAAAATGGGAAAAAACACCAATAAATATAAAAACAGCAATACTCTCTTATTTTCCCACATCCTTTTTTTTAAAATTAATATCGGACTCATAGTATAACTGTATATAAATAATTTTATAATTGAGAGTTACAGTGAAGTAACGACACTTGAGTTGCTTCCCTCCATTCGTCACATTCACAGTACATTACATGTATACTTTTGGATATAAATTATATTGTATTTTAAAATGTAAGATAATCTAAAACTGAAAAGGTAATTAAAACATTTTTAAAATTAATATTATACTTGGAAATTCAGAATGAATCTGGAATAGAAGTAGAAGAATAGAAGTAGCTTATTCACTTACATGTATGAGCCACTTTTTATAACATTTGTAAGACTATGTAATGTGACTGAAAGTCTAGAGAGGTTTAGACATTTTTTGTGTGTGTTCTACTCATCAGAAATCAATTCAGAATGTTTTTCTAAAAAACAAAGAATAAAGTTACATTCTCAGAGACCAAAGTTATGAAAAATAATATTCTTTAAGTAACACACAGAAAAATATTGTTTAGCTCTTGATGTTTGACTTTAAATGCTTAATATTCCTTTACAGTTAGAAATATTAGTTAAAAATGTTACTCTTTGCAGCAACTTTGTCATTTTGAGTTAGTGCAACTAACTCAGTGCACACTTTGTACTTTGTCATTTACTAAATCTCAAATTTTGATCATATATTTGTAGTAGTGTCATAGATTTTGAAAAAAAACATTAATAAAGCTCTTAGTGAATATATATATCTATATTTGTGTTGGACCTTTGTGTAGAAGATTTATTTTCTGTCGTCATGGTTTATATTTTTACACATGTAAGTTTTTATTCTAATTTTTTCTATAGAACATTTTCTTATTATTCCTCTCTTTGAGAGACACATTAATATTCTCTTTACATAAATTCATTTTACTATATTGTCAGGTTTATCATCCACATGTTAGAAATAGGCTTAACTTTTCAACATGGCTCTATTTTGTCTTTTTTTCTATTATGTCGAAAATTTCTGCTATATGGGGAAGGTGGATCCATAAAGCATTGCTAACACTAAATCACTGGCCTAATTCAGCGACAGCTTTAGAAATCATAATAGGTCTCCAGTTTAGTCCAAAGACTTTTTTTGTATCTACATTTGTTGTGTCTCGAGAACTCTAATTTTTCCTCCTTCTTTGGTATTGTAGGTTTTAGAAATTCTTCACTTTTATTTTATTATTATATATATATATATATATATATATATATCCTTTCAGCATTCACACACTTCTGTATTCAGTGCTGCTATTGCTAGTAACAGTTCTGGAACGAGGTTTTTGGAAGGTCCTTCAGGAGATTCTCCATTTTTGCTTGACTCTGTTCAACTAAGCTAAAATGGGTTCCCTTTAAGCAAGATTTAACTGTAGGAAATAAAAAAAAGTCCCATGGGGCCAAATTAGGTGAATAAGGAGGATGCTTCATCACAGTAATGTTTTTGCTGGTTAGAAACTGCTTGACAGATAAGGCCGTGTGAGCGGGTGCAATGTCTTGGTGCAACAGACATCCATCACTCTCCAATTTTGGCCTTTTTTCCTAATTTTTACAAGGTCTATTAAGTACTTCAATTTGGTAGTGTTAATTAACAGTCTGACCACTGATGTGAGTGGGAATACATTAATATCACGAATTTTGGCAATGTTTTGGTCTGTACCGCTGACCTTGTGGGGCCTAACAGGTTCATCATCTTCCATACTGACCCCTCCTCCTTTCGTCTCCATAAGCCTCAATTAATATTTTAAATGTTTTCATGGCTGATTTCTTAAGTTTCTTAAGAAACATGATGCTGATTCGACTTTTTTACGGCACGATGCAGTTACACAAGTTTACAAAATGACGTAGTTCTCCCAACTGGCGTGATCGATTAAGGCGAATCTGGCTACAGGGTTTTAGGAAGTGCGTGGGATCACGTCACCAAAACAAATGTTGCCAACTCCACTCTTTTTTCACAAGGTACACACTTAGTCTCATTTTTTTTTTGTGTGACATACCTTATGTTTGATATTTATTCGTAAAATATGGAATAAATATTTTAAGAAGCGTCTTAAAGAATTGTTTAAATGAGATTGAAACGTTTCTTAAAGAGTTACTGTATAGTTTGCTTATTAGACATTTTTGCGTTTCACTTTGAAATTACATTTTATTTGAATGTTATGAGTGGAACATAAAATTTAAAAAGAGGTGCCATATCATATTGAAAATTCCTATTTTAATCTAATATTTCCAATATATGCGGATCTGGTAATGATAATTTTTTGAGCGAAATAATTAAGTAGCGATACTTTTCATAAATATCATCTGGAGCATAATATAGATTACTTTATATTAAAATAATATTTTGAGGTTTAAATGTTTGGGTTTCAGCATATTTTAAGATAATGACGTTACCTACTGTTAAAAATTATTAGTAGCAAAACCTTTCTATTTTTTATTTATACTTTAATTTGTAATTGAGTTTAATTACAAATATAATAGTTTATGGAGTAATTTTATTGAAATATCAATACTTAATTACTTTAACACTAAGATGTTAATCAACATCCCTTATAAATAAATGTCCTCAAAGGAAATGATTTGTAATTTTCTAAGTGGTGATTAATAATTTAATGTAATTGAGATTGATGAGAGAACCCCTATGTTTAACTTAACTATTACATTAGCATTAAGTTCCACACAGTAGTATCAAAGCTTGAATAAAAATGCATTTAATCAAAAAGGAAATTGTTCTAAAATAAAAATTTTCAAATGTTTAGCATGTGTATTACATCATGTAAGAAAATAAGGAGTTAAAACTTTTCGTTTTAATTATTACTTTTTAAGTACCGTTTGCAAGATAATAATAATAATATTTAGATTTCATGAGAAATAGAAATTTCTATCAATGTTTAATAGACACTTTATATATAGCTGTTTCCTAATTTTCCTTTAAATAAATGAGAGGCAACAATGAATTTGAAATAAGAATATCTTTTTTATAAATTAAAATATTCAAGTTATTTTTGAGATACTGTTGCGGTCTTTGTCAGTCGCACGATATATCTATTTTATTGCTCCATATATTTGCATTACCGTGCCTTATATTTACATTACTACGCAACTGGAATAGAATATTCTTTTCGAGTAAAGGGCCCAAGATATATTCCTGAAGAGCAACATTCTACTTTTTCTCTGGAGAATTGTTTTTCTCTTATAGTTATATAGACTCTCATTACTTTTTTCTTTGTCACAATATGAAAGCATACTGTCAAAACATTGCATAAACAGTGACAATGCTATTTTAGGATTTTAGTACAATAAATATCATTTATATATAATGTTCTTGAATAGGTAAATTTTAAGAAAAAATGAATTACACATTTCATGTTCTTCATGATTTCAACAATTCCAGTTTAATAAACCTTCTTGTATGTATTTTAATACACTGAATGAAATGTTCACCATTATGTCATTTATTCAGTACATTTAGTAAGACTAAATAAAAAGGATGTGGTTAAGAGTTTGATTTTCTTAATACTTTTTCTTTTAAATGCATTCTTATAAAATAAACTACAGTAATAGGAAATTTATAAGCGACATAATTTTATTTCTTCAACAAGAATAAAATACTTACCGGGCGTGTCCGGAAACTAAGTACCGTTTCGTTCTACTAAAACCGTAGTGGTGGTATCGGAGTTCAACTCTTGCGCTCACGTGCCTGGTTGATTGTCAGGACAGTGACGCCATTAATGTTGGGCCGTGTATCTTTACACGTGTTAGTGAGCGTTCAAAATGTTTATCCGAGAATGAAGTGCCTTCTGCAATCTGTTCTTTGAATGCAAGGAACGTTAAGAAAACTGAAATTAATCATCAATTTGAAGAGATTTATATTGAATATGTAATCAGTGATGCAACGGTGAGAAAGTGGGTTCGACAATTCAATGATGGCTCCACCAATGGTCATGACGATGTACGGAATGAACCATCTTTTGTTATCAATGATGGCTTGGTTGAAAAAGTGAATGAGAAAATTCGTGAAGTCAAACGGTTCACAATAAGATTGCTTTGTGTTGAGTTTTCACACAAACAGCTGTTTAGTAATGGCTCTCTTCACTGGCGGCATCTTTCATTGAAGTGAGTATAGACAAGTTGGTCTCCCGATATGACAGATGTCTGAACAATGATAGTAACTATTTAGAAAAATAGTTTCCGACATACTCTTTTATGTAAAAATAAATTTTGCTATAAAAAATATTTTTTGATGCGAGTTTTTCTAAAACGGTGCTTAGTTTCCGGACACACCTCGTACATAGGCATTAAAAGAGTGGGATTAGCGATAAGGCTTTGCTGTATTTTAAATGCAATTTCAAGTCTCTATATGTTAATTAAAATGTTTCTTAACTTTTTTAATCGTTAAAAATAAGTATAAAATTTAATAAAAAAAATACTTTTTCTAAAATTAATACCCACATAGATTATTCAAATAAATCGAGATTTTTGTGTTCCTCTAAAAATTTTTGATGCAACTTTTACTAAAACGCTGCTTAGTTTCTGGACACACCTAGTAATTATCTTAAATTATGATGTAAAACTTCAGTTTACAAGATTGAATGAATACTTTAACATGCATTCCTTAGATCGAAAAAAGGTACTTTCTTACATATTGTTTTCTTTTGAATTACTATATATAAGAGAAGGAATCATCAGATTTATAAATATATGTTTGGTCTTTGGAATGAACACAAAACAGCTTTTGATAATAATTGGTAGCAGTTCTATAATTATGATTGTTTTACCTATATTTAAGTGTATTTTAATGTTGAGATATTTAAGATATATATATTATTCTGTCTTCATGATTTTCTAAATATATGATCAAATAAAATTTATTGCTTGTCTATATTTAATATGTGTGCGTTATTAATTACTGCTAATTATTTAGTTGACAAGTGAAGGAAGGATGGTAAAACCTTTATTTAATTTATTTCAGAAAAAATGATTGTGCAATAATCAAGACGTTTTTTTAATGTATGTATTTAAAGTGTGCGAGAATTGAAGCTTTTTATATGTTTAAATGAGTCCTTATTAACCGATAAGTAAATAAACGCGTTTTTTATTTTAAATTACATACATATAATTAAAGGCGGTCATATTCTTCATTCTACTGAAGAATCTTTTTCTAATTATTTTTTGCAGTGCATGCAAAATTTTAGATTCAATTCGCTTCAGCTTTTAGGAAGAATATTGAAAAAAAAATTATTTTTAAATAAATGATAATATAAATGAAATTTATATTATCATTGAATTGAATATTTTGATAAAAAATAAATGAATATTTGAAACAAAAACGAATTATAAAAAAAATAAATTCAATACTCGTCTCTACGTTTGCAAGGAATTTTTTTCGTTATTAAATGAGAAATTCAGTTCTAAAATAGAAGTATTAATAGTTTTTTTTATAGAAAATGTGCATTAGTTCTTTAAAACAAACAGACAAGAGAAAAAAGCTCGGTAAAATAAACTATGACATGGAAATTTGAATACTTTTATACTCAAAAGTATTTGTAATAAATCAGAAATCTAAGATCTGAAGTAATACAAACATTGTACTAAAATTAGCAGACACAGTTTTCTGTATAACGCTGCTTAAAAAATTATGGAATTGGGTAGTATTTTAAATATTTTTAGGACTACTCGTAGTTTACGTATCCCTTTTTATGTTCATTCTTTAATTTCTTTTGTTTTAAAAATTGAAAAAGTAATAAATAAATAACTGTACATTATGTTTGCTTCATGTTCTACCAAGAGCTTAAAAATATTTTGAAGTTGATACTCTTAAATCAAATTAATATACAGCTGTATTTAATCTTCAAGAAAACAAACATAAACAATAAATAATTTTATATAAAAAGAATACAAATATTTATTCATGGGAGCCACGGAAAAATAATAATTAGTTTTAAAAGTACACTTTGAGTATATGTGTACTTAAGTATTAAAAATTATTGTTGTTTAATTTGGCAAACAAAAAAAAATTATACATTTAAATTATGTGAATGATTTCCCTTCCTTAAGATATCCGACAACGTTCGGAACCGTGATTTTAAAAAAGCGCATAAATGGATGATTTTCATGTTATTTAGTGTCACTTAGATTAGAATACATGAATAAAATGGTTTTAAGGACATTATGACAGAAACAAATTATTTAAATACAATATTTCGGCAACAAATTAACTTAGAATAACCTTTTTTCAAAATGTTCTCCTTTCGTGAAAAATGCTTCTATTATAATAATATTTAGCCTGTATATAGCTCAGACCTCTGTACAGAGGCTCAACTCTGATGCTTGAAAAATTCACATTATTTTCAGAGTTACAATCAATTGAAATAATTATCGGCGTTTTTTTTTCTTAAAATTTCTCCCCTCTGTTGTCGTAAAACATGGATAAACCCACTTCTAAGTTATATATTTCAAAAATTCTAGTTGGGCCTCTGTACAGAGGTTTGCGCTATATACAGGCAAAATATTATTATAATAGAAGAATTTTTCACAAAAGGAGAATATTTTGAAAATGGGTCATTCTGTGTTCATTTTTTGCAAAAATATTGTACTTGAATAATCTTTAAATGTAATACTATTCTTAAAACAATTTTATATACATTTTCCAATCTAGGTGACATTAAATATCATAAATATTATCCATTTACACGCTTTTGCAAAATCACAGTTCCGAACGTAGTCGGATACCTGAAGTATTTATATAAAAATTTTAGAATATTTCAATGGAAACTTTTCCCTCTTTTGATAGAAATACTTTAATGTGGAACATATTCTGTCATTTTTACAAATGTAACGTTATGCAAGATTTATTCATAACCATAATTATGAATAAGGTAAATAATGCATAACATTTTACTTATTACATTACTTATTTACTTTACTCGTAAAACTTAATTATTTGTTATTAATAATTTTTTTAATTAATTATTGCTGATTATTTATTCAGTAAATTATTTTTTACTATTTTTGGTTCCCGTTAGTATACAAAATCAAAAAATATGCTTGGCTGTGTATTGGGGTATGATACCAGAATGGTAGATTTTTCGACGCTTGACCCCCCTTGAAAAATTCTTGTGCGTGCCAATTCCCAGTGTCGTAGGTGTGGTGAGGTAGGAAAAGGTCAACAATATTTATTTTATAACATTACATAATAAATACTGAATATATATACTTACCTACAGAACTAAAATAAAAGAACTAACGCTTTTAAAACTGCGTTTAAAGCAAAACGCAAGATACAAATAAAATAATAATTGCAAATGATTTATTATGAAACAATTCAAAATACATAAAATAATTACTAACTGCTAAATTCTTCAGGCCCCCAAATGCCTTGTGGTCCACTCGTCGATCGAGACCGACGTAATTCCCACCCCGGCTTTAAAGTATTAAGAAATTTAAAAACATTAAAATAAATTAAAGGTTTATATATATATATATATATATATCATAGCATATATATATATATATGAACTTTTTACGCATTAAAGAAGTTATTGAATTTTGGATTCTAGGTTGACATTTAGGTTAAACGTTAAGAACTTAGACTTCCTATCGATAATATTATTGAAATATTTAGTTATAATATATGTAGATAAGGTTCACGAATATTTTGCAAAATTTTTATGTATTATTACAGTAAATTGCTGAGTGAGCCCATTTTTAATAATAATGCATCCGAAGTATCTAAAAATATAGTAATAGAGAGATTAATATTCATCTTTTAGCACTAAGTAAAAAATTCGCTCTTTTTACATTATAAATTTAAATATTCTTAAATTTTCTTAAAACTTTGGTCTCATAATATTTCTGTGAAATTTCCATGCATTATGTTTTATAATACGTATTCTTCAAAATGCGGAAGGAGATTTCACAATCTATTCCTCACACAAATTGTCAATAATTTCAAGTCTGTGTGTGAGTATTATAAATAAAATCATTAAAAACATAAAATATCAGTTATTTAAATGTTTGCTGTTTTCTTTTAAATAATAGCTTCAATAGCTGTTCTTCGAAATTTGTACATTTGAATAAATAAATGAAATAAGTATGCATGTTTCGTCGTTCTTCTTGATGATGATTTAGTTTTTAACGCAACATATATTTTTAATTAAATAGCACATTTTCTATTGTGGGAAATAAACACCATGGCCTTTTATATGTAGCAGTGAAATCGTGAAATTTTAAGTAAACAAAAACCGAATTGAAGACATTTTGAGAATTGTAAAAATAATGAATTGGATTCGTTTTATTAGGATAGTTGCTTCTTTCTGGAAAAATAAATATTTGTTTAGTTTTTTAAAATGTTTTAATGGTTTGATACATATAACATTTTTCTTTAGGATTTCTCTATTGGTTTAAAATAAATTATTAAATTAACACTAAAAATATATTGAAAATTTAAGAAATATACATTTTAGACCAAAATGTGAATTCTTTAATATGTGAACAAATTTTTAAAATTGATTTGTAGTTTTACTAAAATAAGGAATACTAATTATTCTAGAGACGAGACTACGATTTAAATTAAAGAGAATTTATAAAACTATAAAAAAAAATATTTAACAAAATCCTGCATATTCAGATTTTTAATATTGCAGGTTTTTCTAGTTTTTCGCTACTCTAAAAATATTTTTATTAATTTTTCAGTGTTTCAGAAAAATGCAAATTATTAAAAAAATGGCATTATTTCACATTACATTCAAAACGGATAACATACGTAGAGTTAAAATAATTTTTGAACTTGCTTTATTATAAAATACATACACCATGAACACCATACTTAAATTATTTCTTTCCTTTACAACAATTTATAAGTTGTAAAAATAGATTCAGTTATTATCGTGTCTCAAAAAGTTGTACACATTTTAATATTTACATATTTGTAGCTAAATATTTGTTTTCATTAAATTAGTATTCATATCAAATAGTTTTGCTTAGCTTTGAAAGAAATAATCATATTTAATATTTGGAAGAGCTCTTAGGTAAATGATTTATTCAGATATTATAACATTTCTTTCAACATTCGTATAAAATTTCTTTCAGCATTCTTTTAACATTTCTTTCAAAATTCTTATAACATTTGTTTCAACATTCTTATAATATTTATTTCAACATTCTTTTAACATTTCTTTCAACATTCTTATAACATTTCAACACAATCTTTTAAAACATCCCTTCCTTTCAGAAAGTATGTGTTTTATTGTAAGGAAAATATTAACTACCCATATCACGAATAGCGCTATACATATACACAGAAAAATATATATATTATACTGCTATACACTCACGTCCAAAATTAAGGTCAAAAACATAAAATCTGGGAAAACTGATGAGCTATTTACTGTGGTGGCATGAAATTTGGCACAGAGACATGTTACAATGCCAGAAAGAATATAGAAACATAACAACATGGTAAAGATTTTAGTTGTGAATTAAATACAAGACATAGCTAAAAGCGTGAAATTACGATTCAGAGATAAAACATGTACCTCTGGAAAAGCTGTATAATATGGAGTGAGACCACTGTGAACTGTTGTACAAGCCTCACAACGAGCTGCCATACTGTTTATGAGGGTGTCAATAAGTATTTGTGGCAACAAAGCACATTTTTTCCAAAGGCGGGACTTTTAATTCCTGGCGGGCTGGGGTCCTAGAAGGAGACCTACGCTGAGAAATGGCGTTTCCTAAGCCATCCCTAGCATATTCAATAGAATTGTGATCCGAAGACCTAGAGGGTTCCTCCATACGGTGAATATCCGCTTGTTCGTGAAATTTATCAACAATGTGAGCTCTGTGTGGCCGCGCATTATTGTCCATAAAATTGTAGTCAGGGCACATAGCACCCAGAAAAACCTTACATAAGCTTCCAGGATCTCATCTCTATAGCGTTGTGGGTTGACAGTACCCTCATCACAAACGTACAATGGATTACGACTGTCCAACATTATGCCACCCCATACAACCATTCTTTATTCACCAAATCTGTGGATCTTTGTTGCGGGAGAAGGATGAAAGCGAGCTCCTTTTTCTCTCCAGGTGATGAAAATCTCTTTGTCTAGTATATTTCGGCTCGTCACTGAAAAGTACACTCCCTCAATGTTTTCAGCTCCATAATATCTTGCCTTTCCTGCTGGACGCTGTCAAAGGGACACACCAGACTGGACGCTGAGCGTAAAGGCCAGTTTCTGCAAGACGGTTGTAGACTGTTTGCTTGGAAATTCTTCTTCCAGGTACAGCAGCAAGGTCATGAGTAAGCTGACAGTCTATGTCATCGTGCGCTTAATGCCAAATAGCGATCCTATGCAGGTGTGGCTGCTCTGTGATGACCTTGACCTACCTTCCTGGTGACAGTACCACTTGTTTGGAACTAGTTCCATAACCGGGAGATCACTTTCGGGCCATTTGTAACCATAGAGGCTGGGATTTAGAATATGGGAACCATTTGTAACCACCTCATCTTGAGACTGGCTAGCTAAAAGCACGTGAAAAGTTCTCCATATCAAGGAATAATTTAAAAGATTATGAGAAGTCAATCTCGCTGAAAACGGACTATCAATTTTTTGGTTTAATGTAATATTCACTATACTGGCGGCGAAATTCCCATATGCTTGAATGGTCTCAATCCAGTAGTTCTGAAAAAACTAATGCTAAACAACATCTTTTCCTAAATTGAAGTTTGATTACCTCTTCACAATATATAAAATACAAATTCTATCAGTTTTACTGGAGGCATTTTAAAAATATGACGAAAAATATTCATGTGACCTTAATTTTGGATATGAGTATAGATGGATAGATATAAATGTTTATGTAGATCGATCAATATATAGATGTAGAGATATATATAGAATTTTTGTTTTATAATCTGGTTTGATTAACGTTTAGTAAATTGAGAAAATCTGTTTGTAGAAATCTTTTACAAAACAATGTTTAAAGGTAAAAACCTTTTTTTGACTCTGATCAATAATCTTTTTAGAATTTGAAGAAGAATTTGAAGATTTTTCTTTAAACTGTGTGTTTGTGTGTGGAATGACAGCTCCCAAGAATTGAAAATAATGTAACTTTTTGAAGGTAGAAATTTTGGGATTTGTATAAGAGGAATAAGAAAAATATGTTCGTAGCATTGATTTAAAGGTTTTTATGCAATGGAAGACCATAGAGTTTTAGAAATATGAAATATATTCCTGAATAAAAAATGTTAAATATTTGTTTAATGCTTTAAATTATTACTAAAAAATAAGGAATTTGTGTTAAATGGGAAAAATTATTTTATATATTTCTGTTTTGTAATGACATTGATAAAATTTTCTAAAGAATATTTACATTTAAGTTCGGTTTTATTAAAATTATTCTTGGATTTTTTCTAAGGACATATGAATATACCAAAAATCCAAACTCTAGAAAAAGTGTTAAAACATTTGAATTATTAACATTTTAATTAAATGCACGAGTTAAATTTAAAAGAAGTTAAACTCTAATTAAATAACACATACATGTTGAAATTTTTTTAAAAAACTGATTATATATTTTTTGTGTGTACATTTTTATTAATAAATGAATAAATAATAAACGATGTATTTTGCTTTTTTTATGGCATAGACTTGTGTTACAAAAAGGCTTTCTGCTAAAACTGTTAAAAATTTCATGAATTATTGATATATTTTAAGTTTTATTACAAATAGAATGTTGAATATTCGTGCAAAATATAATCAAAATATAACAGAACCAGAACCGCTGTCATTTTAATTTCATTATTCGTTTATTGCAGACTTAATTTTAATTTACAAAATTAGCATATATTCATATTTTTAACGGGAAATACAATTTCTACTTTCTTACTTCCTGAATGGAAAATGTCTCTTCTTAAAGGAAATATTTATATTATTTTTACTTAATATGCAGACTAGATTCTTTTGAAGCATTTTGTAGTTACTAACTTATTGCTTTTTACTAATTTTTTGTTTCAAATTTCTCTTTCAGAAATCTTAAATAATTCAACTAAGGAATGCGATATAATATGATTTATAAGAAGGCAAAAATATTTTATACTCTTACCGCCTGATTTATACGAGGGTTTGGGCATAAGTCATGGCAACTATTTTTTTGTAGATATGTGAACAGATCACACACGTATATGTGTCGTGTGGAAATTCTGCAGCTATAGTGTGTATGCAGAACAACAGATGGCTCTGTGATAGCTGGTAGTAGCGCAGCGAGGGCTGTGAAATCAGTCAGTTGGTGAGTGTCATGTGAGATAGAAGTAACCCGTTTTGAGCAGCCCGCTTACATCCAAATAGCATTTCTCCGAGGGAGAAATGCGATGGAATGTCACAGTGAATTTGATCTGACCCTGTGACTTTGATCTCATTCCCAAGATAAATTAATCAATACGTTGTAGGTGGTTTGCAACAAGAGAGGAAATTGATAATGCTGTGAGCCAACAGGTGACCCGATTCAGACATGGTGCGGCAAATGCTGATGCTGGTGGTATTCAGCGCCTCCCACATCGTTGGCAGTGTGTGGTGATAGTAGCAAGAGATTACATTGTGGGTCTTTAGACCCAGGTTTGTCCTGTCAACTTTATGTGTACTGTGTTGTCATTCTTTTGCACCGTGAAGGCCACATTTCCTTGTATACTACCGTAATAAATTAGTGTATTACGTTATTTCAGTTCTATTTATTGTCCACACATGTAGTTAACACCTTGTCCTTCCATCTGTATATGTCACATTTTCCAACCGGACTAGTATTTTCAAGAAAAAAAAAATAGGTGCCATGACTTTTGCTCCAACCCTCGTATTAAGGAAATTATTTTCAAAGTTGCAGCCCTTAGAGAACTTACTTAATTTAGGAAACTAGGAGCATTACAAAGCTGAAGTACCCAGTGATCTTTTCCTTTTCCATAGATCTTGTTGTCTGGTAAACACAGGTGGCACGTCCTTGGAATATTACATTAATCCATTTCAATTTTCTAACGTTCTTCTTGTCATCCATTTTTTTTATCTTTCGTTTTCCCGTCTATTATACAGAGTTTAAATACACTACACATCAATTTATATAGTATACCTATTTAACACTATTTGATTGACTTTATACTTTAATAAATTATACATTTCGTATTCATAATAAATTATTTTTGCGTTTCTTTTTTTATTTTATTACTATTACTAACATTGCTGGCTCTGTAGCCAAGATGTTTGTCGCGTGTGCTTGTAAGGAGGAAAATGGTGTGTGACAGATACTTTATAACGTTCCCTTTGACTCACGCTTTGCTGTAGGTAGGTGGAGGGAACGAGCTTTTTTCTGTGTCAATCAGCTCATCCTAAGTCAATGAAGAATCATTGCTGTAAGGTTGGAACAGCATATAAGTTATGTTTTGGGCTATCCATCGAATTTTTGCTCTAAAGTAGAAACTATTTCCTGCGTTACATCCAGATAAGTGCCAAGTATTTTATCAATTGAACTGCCCACTGCCTCCCTTGTTTGACTTTATGGGTGATGGGAAAAAAAGCAGTTTGGATACTTTTTTTTATAAATTCATCCCTTTCGTGCCAAGTTAAAAACGTTGTTTTACTGAAATTTAACATTGATTCAAATTCTGCAATCTCATATTTTTTTAATACTTTGTTGAAAAACGGATGCCTCAAAATTCGACATTTGCAATACATAAAGCACTTAAACGTATAGGTAAACCAAAATCATTCAAAAAGTTACGATCCCTGGATTTACTTGTAGAAATCACGTCTTCTCTTCTATCTAAATCATTTTTGTCAGCCAAAACGTTCTTGGCTTCTCAATTCCCTTTAGGTCTGCACAAATAGCAAAATTTTCGTCTTGGTGTCAGTTCAAAATCTTATCACATTTCTAAAGCAGAAATATTTGAAGCATTTTCAGATCCAGGTGTAATTTAAGTTAGAAAAATTACATTGAAACTTGATTGAAAAATTAATATTAATATTCAACTATACTCAATTACCAAATACAATCAAAGATGGATGCTTAATCTGCGAAATACGACCCTATATGTTCTGAATCTTCTACGCCATTCCCAGTACTTGTGGTTTGGACATTCCGAAACCTCTTTCAGGGAGTCGGTGAAAGGGCTCCAAATGTGCATTGGTTGGACACTCTCACACATATTGTCATCTGGATCGGAAATGAATCTACATAAAGTAATATTCTTCTAGTGCCAAATTATGACTAAAATAGAAAACACACACACAAATTCAAGAGATTAAAACCAATAAAAATATTTCCTACTTAGAATACCAAAAACTGATGTTTCCTCAAGTATTCCAGACTTATACCCAGGCTGCTAAATCTTCATCTTCTTCCTAAACGACCAAAGAAATCAAAATATCGTTAAAGTAATACATCCATCCATCTCTGAAATGTCTGAAACTATTGCCTCATCCATCCCATTTGAAGCCAAATACATTTTCCTTGAAACCTGTAGTTTCCCATATTCTTCATCAGTTGAAACCCACCTCTTTCCTTCCAAATTTTCCATAGTATCTACCTTATTATTCCAATCTCAGCAACCTATTGACTCTTATACTTCTTCTTTCAAATGAAAGCACCATGGTAACCGAGCGGTCATTGTCTCGAAATCATGGCTGAAGTTGTCAAGTTGTAAGTTTTCTATTCTAGACTCACTGAAAACCTTCCATGTAGACGGAATGATACACGTCAAATCTGTTGAAGCTCAAAATTCTGATATTGATATGGTGTGGAAGCTTAAAAGTGGAGTGCCAGCTTGTTATACTTGTTCTTGAACTTGATGAAAATTACAAAGCTCATCCTCAATAGCCCTTTTGGAACTCTATAAAGTGCAAAGTTAATAAAACATCAGATCCAATCCACATCCAATAGTCTTGACTCTACAATTGCATGGCCCTTATCAGTTAAGCTTTTTTCCTTAAAATTTTCCAACCTGTTCACAACTATTCCTCAGCCATTCAATTCTTGTGTTTAAAATTACCACTATTGTTTTAAATAGTTTATCTGATGTTGGATTTATGCTTAGAAACAGAATACAAAACATCGAACAAAATAAAACCTTCCACACTATATAACAAATAAAAATAGAGATAAACGTCACCCCACAGACCCAAGAAAATTATACTATACACGAGCATCGGGAAATGAGGACATCATGTTGATGAATCATTTCTAGAATGCCATATTAATACTGCTTTTTAACTTATATGCAACCGATCAAGATTCGGAACCGCGGTAATTCTAATTCCATATTTTAAATTTCAGAGTTATGAAAGCATGTAGCTTAAAATTTTCTTTTTATTCATTATTCGATATTGCATTTGATATAATCTAGTATGCGTTATATTCTTTTTTTGTCATAAGTATAATTTTGGCAGTTATTGTAATATATCGTGTGATTTTAATGACTTTTAAGTTTGAAATTTATGTTTTTATCACATTATTTTAAAACTTTATTTTGAATCTTATAAAAATTGCACTATGCCTTAAGGTATCCGACTACGTTCGGAACCGTGATTTTTCAAAAGCGTATAAATGGATAATATTTATGATATTTAGTGTCACTTAGATTAGAAAATGTATATAAAACTGTTTAAAGGACATTTTGACAAAAAAAATATTATTTAATTACAATATTTTGACAAAAGATGAACATAGAATGACCCATTTTCAAAATATTGTCCTTTTGTGAAAAATACTTCTATTATAATAATATTTTGCCTGTATACAGCTCTGACCTCTGTACAGAAGCTCAACTAGAATTTTTGTAATATATAACTTAGAAGTGAGTTTATCCATGTTTTACGACAACAGAGATGAGAAATTTTATAAGAAAAAAACGCCGATAATTAATTTAATTGGTTGTAACTCTGAAAATAATGTGAATTTATCAAAAATTATAGTTGAGCCTCTGTACAGAGGTCTGAGTTATATATGGGTAAAATATTTTTATAATAGAAGCATTTTTCACAAAAAGAACATTTTGAAAAAAGGTCATTCTGAGTTAATTTTTTGCCAAAATATTGTATTTAAATCATTCTTTTTTGTAAAAATGTCCTTATAACATTTTTATACATATGTTGTAATCTAAGGGACACTAAATATCATGAAAAGTATCCATTCATGCGCTTTTTTAAAATCACGGTTCCGAACGTAGTCGGATACCTTAAACGTTTGATTCAGTATGACCTAACTTGAGTTTTACGCTACAAAACCCAACTGTTACCCACTTATTCATAGTTTAATGTCCTTTTTTATCATATATATACATATAACCTTAGAACCTTGATATTTCTAGGGAGTTTCATTAAATAATTTTGTTAAAATTGTTTTACTTGAATGAATAATTGATTATATAAGCTGTTTGGGTACACAAACAAATTAGCTAAGCCCCTTAGGTTGAACCATTGTTAATGCAATGAAAGGACTTCTGAAGTATTTGCACTATTTACAAACATTCTTTTAATACAAAAGTTAAATGTCAAAGGTAGAACTTAGTTAAGTGGTGTATATAGAACTAAGGAAGTATTTGAAAGAAATTTGAAACTAATTTCTTCTCGGCAGCTGACTTAATTAGTCAGGACGCGATGAAAATGATTTAATACTGGGGAGGAATGTTTTAACAAGACGGTCATTGGGATAGTTTTAAAAGAAGGTGCTTCAAGAAGCTTTTTAAAATGAATAAAAAGGAATATATTCACCATTTTAATTCCAACTCGTCTCTTACGAAATATGCTAATACTAAATCTTTTCCATTATTAAGATTTTAATTTTTTCAAGCCCTTCTAGCTTTTGTACTGATCAAATTCTAATACGTTCGTTTTAAACTCTAAAATTTTACTGAAATGAAATGTGATTCTGTAGAAACTATTCTGAATGGAAATTTTAATCACCTTCCAAATGATTTCTTTATTGATTTCTATAAAAGGTATGCTTGGTATATTTTTAGGTTTTTTTTTAGATTATTGTTTGATTATAAACTTAGAAATTAAGAGCAACGGTTTAAGTACGTCAGTTTAAAATGGAACAAGTTTTTGAATATTCGAGACTAATTAAGTAACTTTTTTGGATATGAAATAAAAATGTGCACTTTTCATCAGTAAGTATTACGCAAGTATTTATAAAATGAATTGTAAGAAACTTTGGGAAAGAGTATAGGTAAATGGGCCATATCTAAACATATTCCAAAATATCTTTTTTTTTTTTACGAAATGATCAAATTACACTGCTGCCCATTTAAATAGCAATGCCTTGTAAGAGGGTTAATACAAACGTCAAATTGAAATGAACTGGAGTTCATATTAATGTTGAATGAGGAAGAATCAACAGACATTGTGTAACATTCAACAACTTTAATTTAATGTATTCGCATTATCTTAATAGTAAATATTAAATGGGAGCGAACTTAACCTTGAATCCTAGTCAGAAGTAATATATATTCACTTATTCCTTAAACGATGGTTTCGAATCTTTGCTACGTTGGTTCAAACTCCTGAATAAATCCGTGCACCAATTACACTTAGGTAATTCGTATGCAGCTCCATGATCTTCAGTTTAACTCGCAGAATAATGCAGAAGTTCCATTTTACTGCCACATCTTAAAATTGCTCAAATGAGGTTTGTATTCTTTAAGAGATAAGGTGTATCATATACCGTATTTATTTGAATCCGAGCCGCCATCGATTCTAAGTCGCTCTCCTAATTTTCAACAAGATTTTGTGAAAAATAACAAAAAAATAGTGTAAAATGGTTTATCGATATCCAATTTTACAAAATTGGCCTCCGAATCTTCACCAACTTATTTCCACCAGAAGTGCTTTTAAAAAGTTCTGTGAATTTGTTGTAAATATTTGTAATCCTTCATAACTTCAAAAGTTTTTTTCCTTCTTTCCTTTGTAATGTGTGATTAATACTTCCGTGAATGACACATTAACCAAATATGCCTTATATAGATTTCTTTTTATATATTTGAAATATTCAGTGAAATGTTTTATCGTTCCTATAAGATGATCAACGAAGGAAAATATTCACATGAGAATATTTTCGCCTATAAACCAACAAAAAACAGCCCTTATTTTTGAAAATATAAATAGTGAGATTTGGCTAAATTACTTTTGGTGACGTGATTTAGAGCAATACATTTGGTTTCAAAGTAATGTAAGTATAGGAATAAATATTCCTTGAAACATATACAGATTTTCTCACCTGATTCCACTAATAACATAATGTTTTTCATACGTTTCTCATCCTATAGTTTGCATGGAATTTCTTTTTTTAAAACTATTTAAAAATATTTCAGGTAGCAAAAAAAGTAAAACCTTAATTGTCTCAGTTTATGATGTTTATTGGAGTTTCTACATGCTTAGAATTTCTGATTGTTATTTTAAATATTTCATCAGAAATTAAATAAGACAAATATTTTCCTATATTTTAAAAAAAATATTCTGTAATTATAATTTTCATCATGCGGTTTTCGAAACAGTAACAATAGAAAATTCTCTCTTATTTTTCATTAATTAATTTTATAAGAATGTTTTTATTCTACTCTAACGATATTTATTTTCTCATCTGGTATATGTTCCTGTCTCAAAATGTATTTTTTCAAGATTAAAAGAGCTAAATAAAAGTAATTTTTTTAATTTACTATGGAAAAGTATTATTTGACGCGACGATAAGAAAGATCGAGTTTTATATATTATTTTTTAATAAAGTAAATCTCTAGTTATAATAACCACTAAATGCTAAGTTAAATTTAGATTATGACTGCTTTAGCCATAGGATAATATTTAGTTTCGTGAGTCATTTAGTCTGTACGGTCTTATTAATTTTTTCCTTTAGAACTGAAATTATTTTTCTTGCCGCAATCTAAGGTTTACTTGAGAGTGTATTATAAATTAGTTAACCATATAAAATAATTAATTTTGTTCTTAACTCCTCTTGTGTTTAGCTTTTTTATTAAACTGTAAGATTTTCAAAATAAAGATTTCATAAAACGTAAATATACGTATGCTGAAATAACCTGTTAAAATCTATACGCATAAATTTTAATTCTTAACAAAAACTCATTTAGTTATTATTTATGATTTTTTTTAAAGAAACATATTTCTCCTGGTAAATAGAATAAATAATTTTTACAATTTTTTATAAATATTTATTTTAATTTTACCACATTTCTATCTCATGGCTTAGATATCTTTTATATTTGATAGCCCTTTCTCCTTATTTAAAGGTACACGCTTCTGTTATTGAAATTCTAATAACTTTAATAATGCCGCTGTATGTTTTCCAGAAAACATGGAGCTATCGATCAGAAAAGAGGTTGGTGAGGATTTTCCCTGTATAGGGAGAAAAACATTATTTTCCCTTTGTCCATCCATTTTCCTCTCTACATTCCTTAGTGGCATAAAACAAACACAAAACATGAGGGTTCTTAATGGAAAATAATCCTATGTAGCTAAGTATTATGGGCTATGGAAGGACGCATATTTTTTTCTTAAATAATATGCTTTTATGTTCTTGAAAGAAGGAGTCCGAAAATTTTAAACCACATCAAAAACTATTTTAAGCAATTAAAAGTTTAATTTTCCCTTTTGTCATTACAAGTTAATTAAGAACTTATCTTATGGTAAGTAATAACTAATATACTCATGTATTAAAAACATGTCTTACAAAATATGTTTTAATGCATTTTCATAAGCATGTTAGTTATAGGGTTGGAAACATGATTCCTTTTAAATAAAGTTTTACCATTTTATTTTACGAAAGTTAATTCATTGAATATATCTTATCACATAAATATAAAATTCTAGAATGTTTTAAGATGATAAAAGTGATATAACTTTTGCACTGAAATATTTATTTATAATTTTCTTAAATTTACTTTTAGAAAATATTAAGAAACATCAAGTGTTTTTTTGATAATCTGAATTGTTAATCATTTCCGACTTTGAAAACAAAATCTATGAATTGGTATGAAAACTAAAGTAATTCAAATAAAGATGTATTCTGTAATAGGTTTCAAAATATTTCATTCCATTTTGACTTCATGTTAATCAATGAAAGTTTCTGTTTTCATGCTACGTGCAATTGTTTGACATCAATACAGATTTTATATTACACCACAAATCACTAAAAATGTAAAACCAAGGAGTAAGCATAAAATGAAGAATTTAAGAATACAGCGGGAGGCACCAACTAAAAATAAGTTAAGTTTATTTTGAAGTGATATTCTTATATAGCTCAAAGAAAAAACAATGGCAGCTCAGCAGGCTGCATGACCACCGTGGACATCGATACACGAAACTGCTTATCCAGATACAGAGTCATTAAGATGATGGATGGTTTGCTTAAGGTATCCGACTACATTCGGAATCGTGATTTTAAAAAAGCGCGTTAATGGATAATTTTCATATTTAGTGTCACTTAGATTAGAATACATGTATAAAATTGTATTAAGGACATTTTGACAAAACATTATTTAAATACAATATTTCGGCAAAAAATTAACTTAGAATAACCTTTTTTCAAAATGTTCTCCTTTTGTAAAAAATTCTCCTATTATAACAATATTTTGCCTGTATATAGCTCAGACATCTGTACAGAGGCTTAACTAGGATTTTTGAAAAATTCACATTATTTTCAGAGTTAAAACCAATTGAAATAATTATTGGCGTTTTTTTCTTAAAATTTCTCTTCTCTGTTGTCTTAAAACATGGATAAACTCACTTCTAAGTTATATATTTCAAAAGTTCTAGCTGAGCCTTTGTATGGAGGTTTGAGCTACACGCAGGCAAAATATTATTATAATAGAAGCATTTTTCACAAAAGGAGAATATTTTGAAAATGGGTCATTCTATGTTCATTTTTTGTCAAAGTATTGTACTTTAATAATTTTTTATTGTAATACTATTCTTAAAACAATTTTATATACATTTTCTTATCTAAGTGACACTAAATATCATAAATATTATCGATTTATACGCTTTTGCAATATCACGGTTCCAAACGTAGTCGGATACCTTAAGGGTGACTGTTCTTTCCCCGTAAACCATTGGCCAAAGTTCGCCTTATTAATGGGATGATGGCAGGATATGAAAGCAGCTTCCAATGTTTGGCTGACAAGAGATAGAGGGGGGATTAAAGTGATCAAGGAACCATTTGTAAATCTTGCATTACACTTTGGCTGATGCATGCAGTGATTTGTGTTACATGTAAAGGGCACCCTCCCCCCCAATAGAAAGAGATTATCACTAACCGCAGATATCATCCACTGTCCTTGGGTCATCATACACCCTGGATAAAAACCAAAAGTGACCTGCATTTAACGGCTGGCACGCCAAATCATTAATCAGGATATTGAGATTTCGAGGGGAAATTTCTTAAATGAGGCGTGAATCGTCTGAGAATACAATCTATCTTTATTGCTGTAACTGGTACCATTGCAAACGAGTTATATGTTCGGTGGAGTCAATTGCATTTTCCTCAAAGGACGCAATAAAGGAAGGTTTAAGCAACCAGTCGACGGGTACTTTTTCTAGTAGATATGAAAGTATCAAAGGTGTACTGCATATGTTGAAAAATGTCGGCAAAAGACGAATTATGGTGCATTTTGTCACTCGATGAGTCGCTCTAGTTGCATATGTACTCCCCAAAATCGCCTCCATTCCTTGTCCCAACCATTTTCGCCAAAGCCTGGAGGTTTCTAGAATTAAGTAAGCTTAGATTTTTGACGTATGAAAGAAATATCTGTTTTCAGTTCAATCACCATGCTTGTCGTAAAATCGTTTGTCTTTTGCAACTGCCTCCAGTAGTGGTGGTTTAGCATTCTGTGCCATGATATGTACCCTCTCTGATAAGTAAAAAACTTGGCATGGGTGTTGTCCATTTTACAAGCTCCTTTCTTTGAATCTTTCTCTACGTATGTCGAAGAGCTATACATCTGCAAACTATTATTTTCGATACTCTAAGAAAGATGCTTTAATTTAATTCTTTTTTAAAAAAAACATCTTATTTTCATTGTGAATTTCTCATATAAGTTTCATATGAATTTCGATAATATTTGTGTAACCAAATGATAGACAGTTTAGCTTAGATATCTTACAAATCAGAGAAAGCTGAAAGAGGGTTGAAATTGAATACCAAGAGCAAAGAACCAATACGTGATGAGTCAATTGACCAAAATGGAAGACCATTATGTTTTTTAAAAATATCACTGAGAGTTAGGGCAATATATTAGGCCATATATATATAATGGTTCTCTAGTGTAATTTGTAGAAGGATTTTCTTTTATTCATTCTGTTCCTGAACCCTCCAAGATACTGTGCGTAATACTTAATTCTTTTCAATTAACCTTCTAACGGAAAATACAGTTGGAAATATAACTTTAATTCTTAAAAAAAGTAACCCGTTATCAAATTGGTTGGGGCTAACGAAATATTGTATCAGACCACCGGATACACCCAATTAGTGCACTCAAATTAAAAATCATGTGATTAAAGAACTTTCTCGAAACTCTTGATATAAATTTATAGGCTCAAAGCTTTGGATTGAAAGATAATACTTTTGTCTGTGAAAGGCTTTACTCGAGTGTTAGTTTGCCACAGCTTTTGCGTGTTAGGGTTTATAAGCTTTCTTGTATAATATATCGTTGAGAATCATCACAAATAAATTCATATTTGGAAGCAACATAGTTTTCCTTAATGCCTTTCGGCCACAACTACATCAAAAATATCTGAATGGCATGTATAAGAAAGAAGGAAATAAGGAAGGAATATATATATATAAGGGAAAAATAAGGCGATTATCCTATGGTTGTAAGAAACTAGAAAACAAAAGCTGAACTGATGATGGAGGCTATTATTGAGACCACACACTATTTCGCTTGATAACAGTAAATAACTAAGGAAGTAATAGTTTTTCTTGATTTTTTAATTATATAGGTATTGAACAGAATATTACCAGATTTAATTCTTTGTAGGAAAGAATCTGTACTCTTGGTGTTAATCAAAGAATAAATCTTGATTTGAAATTGTATTTACTTAACATAATAGAAAATACTTGTAATCATTATCTTACACTGGCCATTAAAAATATTAAATGATCAAAAACTCTGAAAGGGTTTATAAATTTGTCTTTTAAAGCGTTTCTGAAAATGTTATTTTTAGTGTTTTTATGCAAAATGAAACCCTCTTATATACTTACATGTCTCAGTTGAATTAAAGGGCTAAAGTTTGACTCTTTTTATTTAGATTTAATTGTATATAGTTTTGGGAATAATAATTATCTTATAAAAAACTTTATTTCATCTACTTCCTCCACAATTTCCGTAAAAAATATGGTCTAAGGTTTTCTTTTCAATAGTCCCAAAATATTTACATGTCCTGCTTATTAAAACACAAAAAAATAGAAAAGTATTATAAAACTTCGCATAGAAACAGAAAATTCAATCAAATTTGCTTATGAATGTATCAAATATAACAGAAAATGCAATCAAATTTGCTTCTGAATGTATTAAAATGACTTTCGTATTATCTATAACATTAATAAACGTATATCAACTACATCATTTGAGCAAAGCTTAAACAATCTTAATTTTTAGTAAATGGTACTATTTTTACTAATTCATCTTATTTTTTAATTTTATGGATTTTGTTAGTATTATAATGCCTTTCACTAAGTACAATTTAATTTTATTTCATAAGGTCCAATAAACTGTCCAAACAATCGAATATTAATTCTTTCTGAACTTATCTTAAATAGTTCTCTTTAATTCAATTTTAAAAAGGCCTCTTACTCTACTCTACCCAGTGAAGAAAAAATATTATTACATTCAATGCAGTTATTTCTATTCGTTTTATTTCAGACTTTTATAAAACTTTGTAACAACATTTATTTACTAAAATGTATGTGGTGAATCTGAAGAAATATGTCAAGAAATTCAAATGGAAAGTGACTGTGTTCATAGGAGTTTGGGCTGTTTGGAATAGGAAGTAATTATAGGAAAAGTTTTATTGATTTTTTTAAGTTTTTAAAAATTTTTCCTTTTTTCGAGGGGGAATTAAAAATTTAAAGGAAATTTTCAAAGGGAAAATTTTAAAAGGGAAAATTTTGATTTTAAAAAAGGGAAAAATTTAGGAAAAATTTTTAAGATATTCCAAACTTAGAATTTTCCATGGATTTTTAAAATTCCAAAAAAATTTTTCAAAAAACGATAAAAAAAAGGTTTCAAAATTTTTACAAAAATTTAGTTTCCCTTTTCTTAAAAAATTTTTTTTTTTAAAATTTTTACTTAGCCAAAAATTTCAAAGATAAAAAAGGGAAATTGGAAAAATTTTTTTAATAAAATATTCCAATTTCAGAAAAAATATTTTTTAAAATTTTTCCCAAAACTTTTAAATTTATTTTAATTTTTAAAATGAAAACTTTTACTTGTTTAATAATTTATTTTTAAAAATATTTTTTAAATTATTTTTTTTAAAATGGGGAAAAGTTGTTGAAAAGTTTAGTAAAAAAAAAAACCCAAAAAAAAAAAACCAAACCCCAAACACACACACACACACACACACACACACACACACACACACACACACACACACACACACACACACACACACACACACACACACACACACACACACACACACACACACACACACACACACACACACACACACACACACACACACACACACACACACACACACACACACCACACACACACACACACACACAACCCAAACCAAACAAAAAACCAAAAATTTGTTGGCCCAAAAACAAATTTTTTTAAATTTAATTTCTGTACCGTTATGTTTTAACAACACTCCACTTTATTTTTAGTTACTTAAATAAAAAAAAGCATTATGACAAA
Organism: Trichonephila inaurata madagascariensis; assembly: GCA_019973955.1. Classification (NCBI taxonomy): domain Eukaryota; kingdom Metazoa; phylum Arthropoda; class Arachnida; order Araneae; family Nephilidae; genus Trichonephila; species Trichonephila inaurata. The sequence goes on from BMAV01023497.1 coordinate 322,361, forward strand.
AAAACCATTATAAATAGTACAGCTTTTCATTAATAACTTTCCAAAATAAATAATTAAATAAATAATTAAAATAAAGATGTCTTAATAAATAGAAATAAAGGCTGAGTCTTTTTTTTTTGTTCAAAGAAACATAAGTTTTAACAATATATAACAATAAAGACAATTCCAGTCACCGAAATGTTTATTCTCAAAATTAAATAATTTTTAACTACCCGATCGGTAAGATGGTAATCACATTACCTATTCAATTGCGACATTCAATTAGAGTTAGAAAATAAACTTACCTTAACTTTCTCTAATTTTAAGGCCCCGGAATTCTTCAAAAAAAAAATATTTTTCTAAGGGGAAATTTGGGTTTTAAATGTTTTCATTGATTTAATTACGTTTTTTTTTTAAATTTTTATTAAAATCTTTTAAGTAGTATAATATTGGAAAAATTTATCTTTAGCAATAAAAATGCATTTAAAAATAATTCAGTTATCTCGAAATTTAAAATACAAATTGCGTATTAAGTAACTAAGGGCGACACTTGGCACATCACACCAGCGGGAAAATTTACAGCATCAACAGATTTAATGAAAAAGCCCTCTAAGGGGGTCTTTAATTTTTTCCCAAGGGCCCCCTCGGAAGGGCCCTTTAATTCGGAAAAAAAATAATTCAGCCCTAATAAAAATTCCCTGACCATGAAATTTTCAACAAACCACCTTTACGGGTTGGGGTTGTTGGAAAAAAGGGGGCCGTTTAGGGGGTACACTAGGCCTTTTGGCAAACGGCCCGTAAAACCATGGGAAATGAAAAGTGGGGCGAAACACCTAGCCCGGGGCCCCCTTTTAAAAAAACTCCTAACACCATACCAACCCGGAACCCCCCTGCCCTCGGGTAAAAAAAGGGGGTTTTTGGGGAAAATTAAAATTGGTGACATTTGAATCGAAACCAAACGGCAGTTAAATTTATGGGGAAAAAATGAAAGATAATTAGATTTCAATGTCAGAATGGTGGTGATCTAACAGTTTCCCCAACACAATGGGGCACCCTTTTTCTCAAACAAAAAGGGGAGAAAAGGGATTAACTCACGGGGGGGTGGAGAACGAAAAGTTAAAAACAAAAGATTTTTTAAAAAAATTTTTAAATATACTAAAAAGAAGCAAGCCAAAACTTTCTAAAAAAAAAATAACATTTACACTGATATAATACATTTTAAAATGTATCACTACTGCATGATGTGTTTTATAATTAATTTACAGAGATTAATTAAGAAAATTTTTAATAATTACCAGTGATCCCATGGGCTTGTCACTTATAAAATTATATACAAAAATTATAACACTTATCTGAATAATTTGTACTGTTTATTTTTAATCCCTTAACTGCTGATTAAAAGTAACGAATTCTCCCCAATGCCATCTTTTCCGCGCCTGCGTATGTAAGTATTGAGGGAAATTGGGGAGGGAAGGAAAGAAAAGGGAAAAAGTAAGAAAATCCCGAAGGGGAAATTCTTCCAAAATGTCACGGTCTTTTTTTTGCATTCCGGCCTTCGGATTTAATTTTTTTTAAACAGTGTGCAGAAAAGATGTAATTCGAAAGACTTTTATATATATATATTATATATTATATATAATTATATATTATATATAATATATATATATATATATATATATATATATATATATATATATATATTACGTCCCAGCAAAAAGTTCGGCCGAGTGAGACGTTTATATACGCCAGTGACTTAAAGTTTAAAGTCAAAAGTAGCTTTTTGCGTCAAAGTATTGTTGTACTGAATTCAATGTATTGTTATTGTATGGAGGGAGGTGCGATGAAAAATATGAATTAATATTGGGTCCCAAAATTTTTAAAAGGAAGAAGCACTGCAATAGGGGAAGAGGGGACAGTGTGTTCGCCCTCTAACAGGAGGGGATTCATTGCTATCAGCTATAAGGTATGTTATTTCTACGAAAGTTACAAACAGCCCCATTGGAAGAGAAAACAGAACCAAGAGAGCAGAATTGTTACTTGGCTTGCCATTCATACCTGTAAAGCATCAGTTTCAATTTCAGAGAAGCTGGGCTCAATCTGCTTGGAACTGCAGTGGCTGAAAGATAATAGTCCATCTGAGAAATAAGAATTAAACAGTGCCCGGATGAAAAGTTAGTGGAGACATACGAGAATGAGTACTTATTCACATCTCACTAAAACTAGCATGAGAGTTATTTATGACGGATCTTGAACTTTTGAACCTTGGTCATGTGAAAAAAAACGCATAGGGGGAGTTTAAATAAAAAACCCTTAGGCACCCTAACCCCAGAGGGAACAAGTCACCCTGTCGTTATAGTCAAGGATGACAATTCGTTTGAAAGTCGAATCCCTTTGTGAATCGTGGCACATTTACAGGTCTTTGTGTCCTACTTAAAGCACAGTAGCATACATACGAGATTGAGACCCGTTATCTTATCCTATTGAAGGAGCTTTTCCCCAACCCTTTTTTCTCGGGTAAAAAATTCCCTTGTTTACGGGGCTTTTTTAATTTCCCTCAGGGGGAAGCTATGAACAACTTTGGGTAAAAAAGAACCTTAAAGATATGTTTTTCTATTAAAACAGGGTTTATTCCCCCCCCAATTTTGGAACGTGAACTCACAGAAAAAAAAAGTGTTTCACGAAGATATCTCGGTGTGACATGACTGGGTTTAAAAGACGGAATTAAAAGGGAAAAAACAAATCGGAATTTTTTATTATGAATCGTTGGGAAATGTAGCCTCCCTTTTTTTCTGCCCTCGAACGGTTTTTTTGTTTTGATCATATTGAAGGAAAGTCAATAAACTTTTTAATTTTTTCATGTTTCGGGTTTTTCTTTTTTTAAATTTTAGAACAGGGAAAATTAAAAAATCTTTATACTATTTTTTACTGTAACCGTATTTATTGTGAAATGTAAGGTTTTTTGACAAAATAATGCTCAGTATGGCAGGGATGACAGTTTTGTTTGGGAAATTCGGGATGATACAACACACACACACACACACAAAACAACACACACACACAGTCCCCCCAAACCCATTTTTTAAAAACCCTGTGATGTGGGGCGATTTCCGTTAAAAATTCCCAGTCTGCGAAGTGGCATGCAGGCTATTGGCTGGGCCCGGGGGATCCGGGAGGGGGGGTTTAAAGGTAGTCTTAATGTCGGGGAAAAAAATTTTTACATTGCTGGGGCGGGGGGGGTTTTTCTCTCAGGGGTTTATGGGTTGGAAAGGGGGAATAGCCCCCTGGCTGGCTGCCCATGAGAGGGAAAAAATTAAAAAATAGAAAATTGGGATCCCTTTTACCAGGGGGGGAAAAATTAAGGAAAAAAATTTAAAAGAAAATAAATAAAAAATTTAAAAAATTTACTAGGGTGTAATAATTACCTTTTGTAAGAACAAATTAATTGGCGGGTTGTATGAACCCAGTAGGATTCCCCTTTGGCCCTTTTTTGGTTTTAATCTTTTACAATTATAAGCTTTTAAAATTTTTTTTCCATACGGAATGCCATCTATTGAATTGTTTTTACGTGCAACGAACACTTTTATTGTTCAACAAAGCTTTCTTCTATGATCTCTGTTCTATACAGCCTATTTCGTGTCTGGAAAGGAGGTTTTCATAACAAACCAAAAGGGGGTAAATTTTTTACTTACGGAAAAAAAAAGGAAGACGATTAGTAGGAAACAATTTGTCAAGAAATCCCATAGGCCACTATCCGGAAAATTTATCAGTCTATGCCACGCTGAGTGACAGCTTGCATCTAAACCCGGGGCGGATGCCTTAATGACTATGTTGAAACGATACGTATATTTTCCTCTCATTATCTTTTGTTTGAATTCTTTGAATGTATTATTCACAGCTTTCGTGCATAGATAATAGTTGAAGAGACCTCAAATCTATGTAATTTTGCTTACGAAGCTTCGAATGATTTAAAGTTTTTGTGAAGATTTAAACGCGAATTGAGTGTTTTCTGTACTTTTTAAATATTTATTAATTCTGTGTAAGTATCTTACATTATTTATGTATATAATTATGGTAGATTTTATTTTTGAATACATGAAGTTGAAAAATTTTAATACCGTTATGCTTCAGTTACATATTTTTTTTCTGAGCTATTGCTTGTTATAAAGGATTATTTGTAGGAAAATTACAAAAATCTGGTTTACAGTTTTTATCAATCATTTTTAAAAGTATACCTTTATTTATTTATAGGATAAAAGTAAAATATACTTCAATTACCTAACACACATTTCTACTGAACAATTAAAGGTACACAAAATTTTTACCATGAAGTTCTTTTATTCTGTTTCAAAAATATTAATATTATGTCGAATTTTTGTGTTAAGGGTAAAGCAAAAATATATGGAAGTAATTGTAGTCTCCATAAACTTATAAATAACATTTTTTTAAAAAAAATCACAATTAATGTATTGCCTCCAGAATGATATATTAAAATATTTTAACGCTTTTTTCTATTTTAAAAATGGGTTACTGAGGGAAAAATAAAATTTAAAAAATTTAAAAAGGAATTAACCCGGGATTAAAAAATATCTTCACGAAACGAATCTTTCTCACGAAAACAAAAACTAAAATTAATCTCTAAGATAAAACCATCTATCAAAAACTAAGAAAATGAATAAGAATACTCTCTCAAAAAAAAATTCAAGGATAAATATCATATAAGAAACAAAAATTTCAAATTAAATATTTATTCAGTGAGATTTATGCAGTGCATTAAATGTCAAAGAGTAAATATTCAGACTTAAGTAGATGGAATCAATTGTCAAGGAGAAGGAAATAAATTCAGTAAAAAAATAACCTTATTCAATAGATAGAAAAACTTCACTTGCTTTTTTAAAGGGGAAAAATCAAATTTAAAAAATTAAATTTTTTTTCATTTTTTTCATCATCTAAGGCAAAAATTTTTTTGGGAAAACATTTTTTTTTTCCAAAATTGACTTTTTATCAAACCCCGCTTTTTAAATATTTCTCACAAAGTTTTCATAGTTATTGAAAGACACATTAACAAATTTTATTTTATTGGAATTTTATTCTAAGCGGGATGATGCATCTCTCTGTGTCTTTTACAAAGAATTAATATCAGTTTTGAATTCACCTTCAATATTGTCATTTTCACAATAACTTAGAATAACTGATAATTTATTATAAATTTCGTTATTTTAAGGCCTCTCAGAACCCTTATCCGATATCAGTGCACTCGAAAAAAACATCCTTCTTCAAACCAATGTAACTTACCAATGAAACAAAACAATAATTTGAAATTTTTACTACATGATAATAATATATATTTACGTTACCTCCCCAAAAATTTTTAGAGAAATTTTAGAAAAATTTTTTGAAAAAATTTTAAAAAAATATAAATTGGGCAATTTTTTTAAAATATGAAAATCGGGATTTTACACCGCGCAGGATTTTTGAAGACAAAAATTTATAAAAAATTTACAAATTGGTTTACTTGGGAAAAAAAAATGTTATTTTTTTAAGTTATACTTACTTTTTTAAAAAAATTTTGGAAAAAATATTTTTTAAATACAATTATTTAAAGAAAAAAATTTTTAAATTTTAAGAAAAAAATTTATTAAAATTCAAATAAAAAAATTTTAAAAAAACTTTTTTTGAAAATTGATGTATAAGTTATGAAGAGCCTTATTTTGAACACCGGGATGAAATTTCAAACTAATATTATGAATAGTTTCTGAGAAATCCTGCGCGGAAGCTAAATGTTTTGTTTTGAGAGAAAGGAAGTTAAAGAAAAAAAAAGAGATAGGGTTTTTGTTTAAGTTTCAATAGTTATTTCTCAATAACTTAAGAAGTTTTTACAGTATCAACATAATTTTGATATCAAAATGCTCAGAAATGCTTAGGCTTTAACATATAATTTTTTCAAAAAATTGTAAATTTGCAATTTAAGAGTCCTGTGAGCTCTTAAATTGATCCGTTACAATAAGGAACGAAGCGCAAATAAAGTTTACAAATTCATTAGTTCGATGTTACTGATTGTTCAATAGAATCAAGAACAGCCTTTTAAATGCCTTTATCTAAAAATTTAACTACCATTATCGAAGAACTTATCAGCAAAGTTCACACATGCGATAGAATGAGAATTAAATAAAAGTCGAACGTTAACCTGGGAGAGGTCACGTGGGGCACAGAGTCACCCCAGGGTCAAGAAATCTGTAATTTTGGGGAAACTGTCAATTTGTTACGAAAGACCTTGTCGCAGTATCTTCCAATATGAGTCTTCATGTGATCTAAACTGCCTTTGTCATATATCTCCCTCCTTTTGGGGAATGACAATCGTTTCTTACAATCGTAAGGTATTTGGAGTGTGACTGGATTCTCAGCGTGACCACAGTTATTCCAAAGTATTTTCTATAAACAGGCTACATTTTTATCATGTGAACGACTAATTGATTTTGATTACTGCGTTGTAAACCTCAGTATGGTTTATAAATGAAAATGCGATTTCCATTGGATAAACATGAAACTTCAAAAAAAAGCAACTGATCAAACAAAGGAAGTGCCTGATAAAGCAATGGATAGTAATCATGATAGTGAAAGAAAATTTGAGAAAAGTGATGAACATTAAACGTTTGAGTTGAAAGGATGATTTTGCAATTGCTATCACACACAAAAGAATTACATCAAAAAGTATGTAAAGCTCCCTTTCCAAAAGAAGCAAGCAAGAGAAAGTTCAATATGCTATTTTTTGATCATAAAAGAAAAAAATAAAATTAAAATAACTTGAACAAAATATGACAGTTTTGCCTGCAAATATCATTCATGTGATGTTAGCAAAAATTTTTTAGGATTTGTGCCCTTTATTGAAGTAACGCACATTTGAAACACTTTAGTTTAGTTTGATTGGATTTATTCCTGAACTTATCAAAGGAAAAGTCAAAAGTCAGTAAAAATAGATAAGTATACGTTCCCTTAGTTAAATGATTATAAATACTTACTTATTAAATTATTCTTCATGCAAAAAAAAAAAAAATTTTTTTTTAAAAACCAAAGGTTTTTTCCAAAAACTGGTTTAAAACTATTTTTAAAGGGAAAAAAAAAGAATGAAATGAATGACAAATTCCGAGTTTTATGTTTTTCTTGGTATTTTATTAAATTTTAATACTTTTATACTTTAATTAAAATTCAATAGAATATTTTGGAATCTTAGGATGTTTTGATTTTTTTTGCTTTGGTTAAATCGTTTATTTAATAAATTTCATTTTAAGTTGTAGGTAAATAACTTAATTCTCTTTTCATAAAATGCGTTAGTTTTTATTAATTTTGCTTATTAAATGGCTTTGTTTGATTTGCAAAACAGAAGGGCTTTTTATTTTGAATTACGTCCAGCTGATGAATCTTTTTCGGTTTTTCATTGCTTTTAAACCTCATGATTGCTGTTCTGTCTCTCCTGATTTAGTTTAGTTTTTTAAAGGAACAGTAAAATATGTTTTCAGTGAAATTGTATTTCCATAAATATTTCTAATAAATATTTACAGTTATATTACTAGCATTTAAAATTTTACTTCAAGCAACAGCACAGTATTTGAAATTCACTGTTGTATTTTTGAAATTTTTCCCTACTTTTTCGATTCATTTGGATTAATTTAGTTCGAAAAATTTATTTTGGAAAAATATTTACTTTTACAAAGATAAATTATGCAACAACTCCTGTTCCAATGCATTTCTCATTACAAATTAAGCTGTTAAATAGTAAGAATAATATTTGCAGTTTACTTACCTTATCTCTATAAACAACGTCGCTTCTCTGACTTTTTTCTGTGCTCTCAGTTGTTTACAATTTGTTAAAAAACCCCAGAGCCCGCCAAGATAATTTTTGCGTAATAAAAGTAGAAAGAAAAATGGATGTGTATCGAAACACAATTATTTGCATCGGTGGCAACTTTAAATAAATCCATAATAGTGTGCCTATTGTGTGTTGTGATAAATAAATTTTTGGGGAAAGAATTTTTTAAATATCTCGCAAAAAGCTTACCCAAAACATTTTTTTAAATTTCATTGATATAATATTAAATTTATATTTATAATATTATTATTGGTATATTAGTTTCCTTTTTGTTAAGTCTGTAGGCTTACAATCATTCAATGGGCCGTAAGATGTACAGACGTATGATATAGTACTAAATAAACTTGTTACACTGAATATCAAATTCTGATATTCTGTGAAATGCAGAGTTATCAGAAATTGTACATTTGTTTTACACTGGAAAAATGAAAAATAAAGTATTGAGCAAGCAAAAATATAACGCAAAGAATTTCAGTAATTCTTTCAGAAAAATGTTTTTGAGATATTGTATATACAAGATTAACATGAACAATATTTATCCAGCTTAAAAACTTTAAGCTCTTATTATACTTTAATCAATTAAATTTCTCAGTGATTTACACTTAACATCGTTTTTAAGTAATTGTAAATATTTTGAAATATTTTAGCACTTGGGATATTATTTGGACGTAAATTTTTGTGTATGAGATTTGTTGGTATGAATATAAATTTTTTTTTTAAAATTCTAGTATAATAAGATAATGGAATTTTATTTTAGTTTTCAAGTTCTTTTAATAGAATAATATTTATAAGGTTATTTTCAAAAAATTTTCCCCCTTTTTTTATATAACGTTATTAATTTTTTTACCGGAAAATTCTGTACTATTCAAAGGCATTGACATTGCTGCTATATACTTATAAATTTTTAAAAGGAAATATACTTGATCACTGTATTTCCGAAATATATGATTTGTAGGTATTATATTAAAAAAAGTGCTAAGAGTTATAATTGGAATAACAAAAAAAAAACCTTTTTCAGACTTTTTTTAAAAAAGTTGTCCAAACCAGAAGGCAGGTTAGTTTCGGCATTGAAGAAACAAATTTTATAAAATAATTTTTTAATACAGATTAAAAAAAATTTATGTGATTAATTCAATAAACTTGGGGTTTTAAAAATTTCCCCAACTAAGCGATTTGATTATCAAAGTAAATTTAAATTGGGTCCGTTGTAGATCTTTTGTCCGATTTTTCCTAAACTGATTCAAATTAGTTTCTCTCTTATTTCCATTTCTCTGAATGGCAGTTATAGCTCAAACGATTATTTAAGGAAGAACGACTGACTACTAACGACAAAAAAAAAACTAGGGTTAATGGTCCGGATTAACTTTTTTAAAAACCCCTTGCCAAGATTTAAAAGAATTTCATTAAGATTTTCCCCTTCAACCGGGTTTTTTAAAAACGTGTAAATGGGTATTTTTTATATATTTATGTCATTTTGATTGAAAAAGTTTAAAAAATTTGGGTTTTTTTAAAATTATCAACACAATAAAAAATTTTTAAGTATTTTATTTTACAAAAATGAAATGAATAGTTAATATTTTTTTTAAAAAAGCTTTATTATAGAATAAATTTTGCCTTAAAGGGTCGACCCTCTACAGAGGCTCAATTAGAATTTTTCAAATATATAACTTAGAATTGGGTTTATCTATGATTTACAACAGAAGGGAGAAATTTTAAGAAAAAAACGCCGATCCTTATATTTCAATTGGTTGTAACTCTAAAAATAATGTGAATTTTTCAAAAATCCTACTTGAGCCTCTGTACAAAGGTCTGAGGTATATACAGGAAAAATAGTATTATAATAGATGCATTTTTCACAAAAGGAGAACATTTTAAAGAAAGGTTATTCTACGTTAATTTTTTGCCGAAACATTGTATTTAAATAAAAAATTTTATCAAAATGTCCTTAAAACAATTTTATACATATATTCTAATCTGTACATAAATATCATGAAAAAATTTTCCATTTATGTGTTTTTAAAATTACGGTTCCAACGTAGTCCCCTAAAATTTTCATCCCCAACGGTAGAGAATACCAAACCACATTTAAAGAATAATTTCTCCAAGAGGATTAGTTGAAGGACCATGGATAGAATCCGTCACAAAGTTTCTATTTTTTTATTGATCTTTCGTTAAAAATTGGTTAAAATCAACTCAATCTGAATAGTTCTCTAAGGATTAGAGATCATTCTCTTTCTCGATGTGTAAAATTAGACTTATCTCCATTTATTTCAAATCTTTAATTATGCATTTACACTCTAAACAGTTTCGACATTACGCTTGTCTATTTCTTTTCTTGGACAAACAGTCCCAATTTATACACCGAGTCCTGAATAAAACTCACAAAAAAATTACTGAGGGAAACTTTGAGTTCAACACTACTTTCACCTTTAGTGCATGTTACGTGGCTTGCTTCTTCAATTGCGGTTCTAACTTTCTTAAGAATTCCAGGAATGCTTATAGTGTTCAATTTCTTGGAAGCAAGCCTCTCGTTAAAGAAATGCTTCTTCCTTTCAGTTAAATAAACAAATGCTAAGAGCTTGTCCACCAGTGTATTTTTTATTCAAAGAAATGCTACAGCAGAATCTAGATTAGGTCCTGGAAATTTCATTTGCATGGAAAAAGGATTCTACAAAGAGTTTTGATAACTTTGTTATGTACAAACGTAGTTGTGTGCACATAGTTTAGAACTTTTAAATTGTTATGATTTAGTGAATGCTTAAAAATGTTTGTTCATGAAAGTATTTAAACTTAAGGAATATTATTATAAAAATAATTATTTGAGTAATCTAAAAGGAAACTGTCCCTTTTTTAAGCAATGTTTATGATTTCAGCAGTTGAAATCTGCTTAAATCTAAGTTTAATAATTTTGAGAAGGGCTTTAAATGTAACATTTTTAACGACTACTCTCTAATATCAATAATATATGAAATATGTAAATTTTCTGAAGATTGTCATTAATCATGATAAAGGAACAATTTATTTATATATATATTTAAAAAGGATCCAATTTTTAGTTATTTCTTAAGTAAAATGACTATCCATCGGTTTTATTCATTTGAAAACAACTAGATAGTCCGAAATCGTAAGAGAAATAAAAAATGGATTGGAACGAAATAGTTATATTGTCTGTTTTTTTATATAAACAGGCCAGGAAACCATATTTAAGAATATTAGGTGCAATATTTTCTTTTCCCTTTTATCTTTTATATTAAGGTTACACACGCTAGCTATGAAAAGAACAGTTTCAGATATATATATATATATATATATATATATATATATATATATAATATATATATATATATATATATTATATTATATAAGATAATGTACTATACATAATATTTGTAAGTCTGTGGAAGCTAAATTAAAGTTCTAGGCATTAGATATATGTCTTCAAAAGACTTCATTACAATAATACCTTAAGTTTTAGTATTTAAAAATTGTACTACTCTTAAGGTATCCGACTACGTTCGGAACCGTGATTTTAAAAAAGCGTATAAATGGATAATTTTCATGATATTTAGTGTCACTTAGATTAGAATATATGTATAAGATTGTTTTAAGGACATTTTGACCAAAAAAAATTTAAATACAATATTTAGGAAAAAAATTAACTTAGAATAACCTTTTTTCAAAATGTTCTCCTTTTGAGAAAAATGCTTCTATTATAATAATATATTGCCTGTATATAGCTCAGATCTTTGTATAGAGGCTCAACTATGAGTTTTGAAAAATTCACACTATTTTCAGAGTTACGACCCATTAAAATAATTATCGGCGTTTTTTTCTTAAAATTTCTCCCCTCTGTTGTCTTTAAACATGGATAAACCCACTTCCAAGTTATATATTTCAAAAATTCTAGTTGAGCCTCTGTACAGTGGTCTGAGCTATATACAGGCAAAATATTATTATAATAGAAGCATTTTTCACAAAAGGAGAATATTTTGGAAATGGGTCATTTTATGTTCATTTTTTGTCAAAATATTGTACTTAAATAATTTTTTATTGTAATATTATTCTTAAATCAATTTTACATACATTTTCTAATCTAAGTGACACTAAATATCATAAATATTATCCATTTACACGCTTTTGCAAAATCATAGTTCCGAACGTAGTCGGATACCTTGAATATAATTTCAAGTCTAATATATTTCGTAAATGCATAGTGGACTATCATTTGATGATTCCCTTTTAAACTAACATGGTATAATATTCTTGAATTTAGAGTTTAACTGCCTCTTCCTTAGAATTGAAGCAGAATATGCAGATTAGTTCTTAGGTATAAAACTGAGTGGTGTGTGTGCTAGAGAGAGATAAGTGAGGAAGTGGATGGCTGTGTTAGTTAATTGAGTAGTTAGCGGTTAGAAGTGAGGCGGTTTGCATTTTGAAAATTAGAACTATCTACCAGTGGTACTTCGTTATCTAAGTCAAGCACTTATTGATGTTAAAAGCGGATTATACTGTGGAAAGTTTTCGAACACGTCTTACTGATCGTCGGATCTGAGGCGTTCACGACAACTTCTGTCATTTAGTCGAAATAAGTGTCCAGAGTATCTGTAATATCTCAGATAAATCAAATTTTGATTACTCAACCCTCCAAGCGGTCTGCACGTAAAATCCTGCCATTCTAGAGATGCTTTTTTTGCCTTCAAAAAAGATTCTCAAAAGACTTTCAATTTTTAAAAATACGGCTCAACCGCTTTTGAGAATCTTACTTGAAGGCAAAAAAATATGTGCGGTGCATTTTCGAAGCATCTCTAGAATGGCAAGATTTTATGTGCAGACCACTTAGAGGGTTAAAGTACTGATTGATCATTCTCAATAATTCTTAAACTGGGTATATTGAGAAATAAATACATTAACTTGATCATTAGTGTTTGTGGATATTCGTAATGTTTTGTCGTCATGGCATTTATTCATGTTGTTAAGGTCTGGTTACAGCCACAATCTTTCAAGTGTGGGATCCTGGATGTTTGATAGAAAGTCTGTAGGAGGATCGGTACTAACGTAGCAAAAAGTAATTTACCCCACAAATAAGATGATTCTAAGATTATAGTGCTCTATTTTAAAAGAAAGAATCTGATGAAGTTGATATGACGGAGAGGATTATATTGAAAATATTTGAAAATATAACCAAGAAACTTAAAATTGATTAAAATGAATTTCCTGATATAATTACATATAGGAGATTTTTTTTTTATATCTAATCCACAATTGGTAACTTCAGCTAATTATAGCTTTCAATGATTGTATAAAGAACGTGTAAGCTTTCCAGTGTTTCGAACGAAAGTTGAGTATTGAAATGGCGTATGTGTGTGCTGAAAACTACAGAAGTATTTTTGAATTTTTCTAGTTAATATTATTAAAAACAATGACAAAAGTTCATTTGAAAATATATTATTTCGCCTGGTTTTTAATTATACAAATACTGCTATATGTATATATTCCTTTCCCAAACAGATTTTAGAGTAGATTAGCAAAATGTATACTTTTCTAAAGGGTCTGAAATTAACATATTTTCAATTTTTTATGTAAATGAGTCTTTGATGAAAGATGTGTATAATACGTTTTCATATTCTTTAAACAAAAAGATGACCCTGAGTGTGGAATACCTTGTTTCCAGACATGTTTCCGTGAGCCGTATGTTCTAATCCTAATTCTATTTAAAGTCCAGCATGTAGCAGGAATGAAGGACATTAAAACTGTCAAAATTTAAAGCTCTCAGCTTGAACTCAGTTAATGTGTTCAGTTATAGGCATCTTTTACTTGAATATAGTTCAAAATTAAAAACCATCACCGATAGCCCTAGTGTCACTTCTAAATATTAAAACATTAACGAAATGTCCAACTAATATTTAAAAATCATTTGCTTTTAGGAAATGTAAAAAACATACTCAAAATCAGAATTAAAAAAATTTTTTCGAACTTCTCTAGTGTTCCAAATTTGAAAAAAGTCCGTTAAGTGAATTACATTTGTGTCTCAGAGTTCAGTAGTACTTAGCAAAAAATATTGAAAACCTACGCAAAGAAGAAAGAAAGAAGAAGAAAAAAAAAAAAAGGAAGAAAAATCAAGAAAAAAGGCATTTCTATTGATGAAAGTAAATACGAAATTAAATATCCAAATCTAATTTTATAGATTATACATATTTTAAACTTAAAGATAAATTATTTTTTCAAGTGATATGTTTTGTTATTATTTTTTACTGTTAAGTCCGGAGTACAACGTAAACTTATACTCAAACAGCATTTTTTAATATTTAAGTATATCCGTCGTATAATGCGCGCAAACCCATTTTTACTAAGAAACCTGAAACGTGCGTGTGTCTTATGTTTTGTGAGTCCTTTTTTAGAGGTATTATTCTAAGATTTATAGAGAAAAATACTTATATATATATATAACTCAACCCATTAAATTTTAAGGTCTTTAAGTAAACAGTATTTCTACATATGCTGCAGTCTAATTTTGTTCCTATGCTCATCATTTTTTTAAAAAATTTTTTAAAGCTCTCGTTTTCATTTCCGCTTTATAACGCGCACTCGAAAATTTCGACCTTATTTTTTGTATTAAAAGTGCGTGTTATACCCCTGATTTTAAGGTACTTACATAAATCAATTTTAAGATATTAGTGCATTAAAATTAAGATGAGTATACACCAACACCAAATTGTATCGTATCTTACAAAATAATAATTATTGTTATTTTTAGCATCGAATCAGGATTTTATATTTATTCGTCTATCACTTAAATTTTATTCATGATTGTGAGAATTTTTAATAATGAACGGTAATTAATAAACACCCAAATAAAAAAGTTAAGAGAAGCAAACTTTTTTCTTTTCATTCCTTCCGTTTTGTTGTCACTTTCGGTCAATTGCTATCTTTTGGCGCTATGTATGGGGATGATCAACCTATTCATGCCTATCTTGTCGAAAAATGGCATTGCTCCGACTCAAATGTCAAGCAGTCTTGCAATTTGACCATCCTGCTTCTTTTTGTCGAGTTGCACTTCTTCTTTCAAATGGTGTCCTCTTCTCATACTTTTCGCGAATCTACGAGATCGTTGGAAGAGTCAATATGATTTGACAGAATCAGATTCGTTTTAAAGTTATGCCTCGGAATTGGAATGGCTTTGTTTCATATATTATCACAATATCCCTTTGCTATTATCTGGAGCTCCAGAGAGCCGAAAGTTAGTTATTTGTTTGTTCTATTGTAAAGCTTATATTATTTCTAAAATAATCGAGATTTATTTGATATTCTAAGAACATCTTTACGTAGTTATTCTAAGATTTTTAACAGCGCTCCTTCCTCTTTCGAATATCATATCGTCGTAGAACTTAGCAGATTGCTTCAAAAGCCATTGTATCCCTCCTCCCAATTGAAAAAAAATTATTTTGTCAAACCTCCGGATCCACCAGAACTTCTGAAAATAAAAAATCTTATTTGAGAAGATCGACGAAAAAGAGTAGTAGTAAAATTTTAAAGCAATATCGTTTTGAATCCTCAATCACACTTTGAGGTGAGTGAGTCCTTTGTTGATTATACCACTCCATTTCTTGGTTATAATAACACGCAATTTGCTCAGAAATGCGGAACAACAAGCAATATAGTGGTGACCAGTCCTTGTTCAAGGTAGTGTGTTATAATGACTTTAAGACACCGCCAAAAAATAGACAAAGGGAGCATCTTTGTAGACTTCTGCAATTCTTTTTTTGGGGAGGGGAGTGGTGAATGGCAGGACTTTTATTTCTTGTTTATCTTTTTGGTTTCTGGACCATACTGATAGATCCAAGTTTCATTCATAGTTACTAGTAACTGAAAATATTTCTTTCTTCTTGCTCCAAAAGGAAGCCCAGTGGCTGAGTGGTAGTGTATCGTGCTTCCACGCTACAGTTGTGGGGTTCAAACGCCGGACTGGACAAGGTTGACTCGAACTTTCATCCCTTTAGTGAGTCGATAAATGAGCATTAGGCTTGCTTGGGAACTAAAGACAGGGGGTTTCTTGTCAGACTGACCACTTTACCAGAACATCTGTTTATTCACCTGTGTACTCAGGGGCACGGAAACTGAGATGGGCATAATAGACCTTCACTCTCCGATGGGCTGTTGCACCACTGAGCTTAAAGATTTTCTCCAAAAGACAACATCGCCATTGACAGATCGTACAATTCTGAAAAGTAGGTATCACTATCCCACAGGATTGCTGAGTGCATACAAATTTGAGGTATGCATAATTCTTCGTGAATAATTTGCCGCACTCATCCGTAACTAAGATCAGGTATTATTTGTATTGTCTCTCTTCGGTCTAATTTGGTAGATTTTCCCTATTTTCAGTGTGGTAGCGTTGTTCGATAGTGATAGTCTTCCACTTGAATCTTATATGAGGAATATGTGGCTAGTTTGAAAAGACCTTTTCGTCTACATAACAGCGACATCTAATAGGCTTTAGTTTACATAAACAATCTTCGTTTCATCATGAATTTGCCGGGCACTTTAAATTTTCAAATGAAAGAATTTAATTACTCTTCGAACCTTTATTATCCCCGTACAGCAGTTTATTTCAATCTGCAGCTTACTGAACTAAAACAAATCAGAATTAATAGTTATAACTTACAGCATGATGCACATAATAATAAATTAATATGCATTATAAATTTTGTTCAGATATACCTTGGTTGTTTCTTTGTAATAATTAAAACTTTACTATACTGCTGCTCATGTACATGTGAATTTCGTCCCTTTTGGATAACTCATTTGTGTGTTGTTTATATGTGTTATAGAATGCATATATACCAGTGGTTCTCAAACTTTCAAAGCTTGCGACCCAATATTCAAACATTTTCATCGTGCCTCCATACAATAACAATTTATTGAATTTAATAATACGATACTTTAATGCTAAATCTACAACAGGATTTAAATCTCTTAAGTTCCACCCGCGCATATAAACGTCTCGCTCAGCTAAAACATTCTTTTCCCCGGACGTATATATACGTCTGTCAAAAGTACGATCTTTTCTGAGCACTTCTAATATTCCGCAAGCTTTGGAATACAATAAAGGACAGTGTTTGCGAAAGGATGTATTTATATTTCAGAGGATTTGCTTATTTTTATTCCTCACCCCCAATACATCATATAAGCACGCCTACGAGGAAAATGGTGGCATTGAAAAGTGAACCACATAACTTTTAATCGGCAGTTAAGGGATTCATTATAAACCGCACAAATTAGCAAGATAAGTCTTAATTTTTGTATATAGTGATACAACCATGGTGGTAATTATTATACTTATTCTTAACTTAGTATTGTTAAATTAATTATGAAATACAAATTATGCAGTTATGATACTTTTATAAGTGTATTATATCAGTGTAAATGTGTATTCTATTTTTTATTATATCAGAATGTATTTTTTGTTTGTATACTTTCATTAAATTTGCAATTTTTAAAAAAATAATCGTTTGTTTTCGACTTTTCAATATGCTAGCGCCCCCCCTCCCTTGTAAATTTATCACGCCCCCAAGGGAGGGGAGCCCCACGATTTGAAAAACGCTGATATATACTAATAAAATAATAATTTATTGCATATAAGTTGCTATGTTAGACTTTTTATTAAAAAACATGTTTACCTAGTTTGCTTAAACTGATATTTAAATGTATTAATGAAAGCTTTTGTGTGAAAAGGAAACGGCCTTAGGTTGAATGATGCAGAAAGTTAAATCTGTCAATATGTTTCTCTGAATATATTAACAGTTAAAACAATTAAGTGTAATTCAATTTTTATCGGATTTCCTTACAGTTTTTGAAAAAGTATCCCATGAAAATAAAAGACTTGAAATTTATTACTTGCATAATAATAGGAGGTAAAGGGAAAAACTGTAAAATAGCTCTATTTAAGTAATTTATTTTTAAATAATAATAATAAAAAAAAATAAGGGTACCGAAGCGCGCTCACGTATTTAACTGAGATTTAATTAATAAAACATTATAATTTTTTTCCTCGTAAAGAAAAACGAAACATTATTTCAGCATTTAAAAATTTAAAAAAACAAACAGTTCAATAAAAGATATTTAAATCAAAATAATTTAAAATAAAACATGCTTTTGAATAAAAAAAATGCTTTTTTTGCATATGAAGAAAATACCTTAATCTTACCATTTTTTAATTTGGAAAAAAAAAATGACTCGAAATGAAAACGAATATTTCTCTTTTTTCCAAATTCGAAAATAAATTAAAAATGTTTCAGAAGTATTTCGGATTCTTTTAAATACTTTAGATAAAGCACAACACAAAATTAATTCAGCACATCGCTTGATTATAAAAAGTATATATTTTTTTAAATCAGAAATGCGAGACACATTTTTTTTCATTAGTCTGTAATTGTTATTCACATAAAATTTTTATTTAGATAATTTCTTTTAAAAAAAATGTACAGCATTTCAGCAAAAATTAAATACATTTATACATCATTTTTTAAATTTTTAAGGAACAAAAATTGTTGAAGCGTGAATTCATTTGCAATTTTTATTTATAGAGTGAGAGAAAAATGCTTATTTTTTTTTACTGTCATCAATTAAGGTGAGATGAAGATTTATATTTCTAAATACGACGTTTCTAATTCACACACAGAAAAACTTAATAAATAGAAAAAAAAATTTTGTTTTAAATGTTATATTCAATTTAAAATAATAAAAATATGCCTCACATTTTTTATGGAAAAATAACTAAATTTGAATTTCTTTTTAAAATAATTGTGAAAACAAAATCGAAACTGAAACGAAATTTTATCCCCTTTGACCACTAAAAACATATAACAAATCAAATATCTGGAAATTCAAAATTGAGAGTAAGAACTAAAACAAATTTAACTTTTTTTTTTATCCAACTTGACAACCAGAAAATAATGTCTAACTTTTTCTGAACTCTGAATTTTCTGAAAAACTAACTATCGCAATTTTCAAATAAAGAATGAGCAATCAAAAAAGGGGCGAAAGAACATTTCGCAACTCATCGACGCTCAAACTAAAATCTTCCCGATTTTCCCCCAAAATTTCTGGGTGGTGATCCAAAAACCCATCACGAGGGGCCAATCCACCCGTCCAGATGTCGCCTCCCTCCCTCACTACCTGTACGGTTTACAGTGACAACTTTCTTTAGATGCGCGCGCCTGTTCTTCTCGCTTTGCCCATCACATTCTCGCGCCAAACAGCTAGATGCCTCTCTGGCCATCAGAGATAGCTAACGCTCCCACCCGGCTCTCTGCGACCCTCGCTCCTAACTTTCTGCACGTGTAACTCTTCGAGGACATGTACACAAAGTGAAGTGAAAACAATCGAACGGAGACAAGTCTTTTCAAAAGAGGATGGCAGAGTATAATCAGTTGTCGGGATATCTTGTTTATAAACCCGGTGGAAGTAAGTTTGAAAAGTTTTTTAAAGTTATGTCAGAAGAGTAGAAATTGACTCATTTGTTAGTTGCAGTTGCGTTGCGTTGCGTTTCTAGAAATGTTTCGGTTTGTTCATTATTGGAAAATGAAGCGCTCTTTTGGAAGTGTCGTGTAAATGTTGCATATATTGATTTTTGAAAACAAAGATAACTTTATGGTATAAACGGGACACAAAATTACGCGCTTGTTTTAAGTCAAATGTAAAACGCCAGTTAAAGTTTGAACGAAAATGATAGATGAGCTTGCGCTTTTTTCCACATTTAATATTTTGTAATGTTGCACAGTAAAAATTTTATTGTACTCTGTATTAGAAATAATTGCCACGAATGATTACTTAAATGGGTCGGGGTTGTTTTCTAATTGTCGTTTTTCTTGTTTCAATTCAAATGTAAAACGTCGGTTAAAGTTTGAATGAAAATGATTGATAGGTTTGCGCTTTTTCCTATAGTCATTATTTTGCACTATTGCACAGTAAAAATTTTATTTTATTCTTTATTATGAATAATTTCCACGAGTTATGAAGTAAAATCAAGGAGGTATTTTAATTAAATTAAAATAACAAAATAAATATGTGGGATTGATATTTTTAATTCCAGAATATTTTTTTCATTGTATAATATTTTTAAACATGGTTCATGGATTTAAAACTTTTTTTTTAATGAAATGTTTTTATAAGGTTATGATGATTTATTACAATTCCCTTTTTTTCTTGGTATAAATTATAGAAGAAGCTAATGAATTTAATAACTGAAAAAAGACTTCGATCTTTTTGTAATTCAGTTTTTGATTTTTACGCTCAAACAAAGGCCATACGAAACCAGGTTTAAACACAAAGTTAAAGTACTACAGAAATAATCCATTCTGAATGTATATGAAAGTGAATTAATTCAAAAGTTTATACTTTTAATACTTTTTTAAAAATTTAGACATTGTTACATTATTTTTAGCCTAAAATAAACTAAAAAAAACGTGAATTTTTTTTTAGAAAAATGAATTTGAAAGATGTAGGAAAATGATTATTTCAAAAATATCAATGCAATTTCTTTTTTTTAAAAAAAAATAAAATAATTTACTTCATTTTATTCATAAAAATATATTGTCGCAGGAATTCAACGTTATTTGGAATTTGAAATTCACTTTCATAACTTTTACGAATTTTTTGACTTGAAAATAACCTCCGGGAAAAGTACAATCCTTACTGTAGCAAACACTGAAACTTAATCTTAGTAAGCCCTCTTAGAAACTTAATCCCCTCTTCCCCCAAATCCGGTTATTTAAATAATAATGGTAACACGCAGGTATAATCATTGGGATAATCTAAGTTGTATTTTATTTTTAATTGGTTCTTGTAATATTTAAGTATTAAGCTTAAATTTTTGTATAACAGTTTTTGCACCAACTTTAGCGCTCTAAAAACATTGATTTTCATTTTCTTGCGAGCTTTAATACAGCAACATTATATGTATATTTGAAGTTTTCTCTTCTAATTTGATCTGATTTTTTTATTAGCGTCGTACCGTGAAACTTCACAAAGGTTATTGACAGCAGAACCTCGTAATTTTGAATTTTGGCGAAGTGACGAGGATGACACTTGAGCTGACATTCCACTTTCCAGACTTCCATACTATGCCAAAGATATATTTGCTGTAAATTTTACGGAAAATTTCGCATACTATCATGTGTTGGCAAATGATACATTTCTTTTTTCTTTTTTGTTGTAATACAAAATCTTTTTCAACTGCTTAGAGTTTTTCTAATAAATTGATGTTGTGAAGTATTATTCAAACATAGCATTTTCAAGAAGGAAAATCAGGGATTATTTTCATGGAAAATAAAGAAAAATATTGACTTTGATGCAATAATTATAATTTCAAATTTTTGTGTATTTTTACGTAAACTAATTAAAAAAAATATTGAGATGTAAAGGAGCCTAAGTAAGCATTTAAAATGTTATTTTAATATTATGAATACCTTTTTAAAGGGAAAAAAACCACGTAATTTATGTAAGGTAAACTAATTAAATAAACTTTCAAACTAAAAAATAAAGACGAGATTAAATCTTTGAATGTACGCTTTAACAGTAAATTGCTCAAAATTAATTAACTTGTTTTTCAACATAAATAAATAAAAAAAAATGCCGCCTTAAAATGTATTCTAAGTAATAATTTTTTGTCGGGAATTCTTGGTGTTTTTGTTTTTGTTATTTTCCCTTTTATAATAAAAAAAACGTCATTAATTGCTGTACAAACAAAATTATACTTTTTTTTTCTTTTTGTATTTCAATAACTTACAGGTAAAGCGGAATAGAGCTTCATTCTATAAAATATTATGATTAAAATAAAGATTATCTCTCCATAAGATTTTTTGAAAAATCTTTTTATGAATTATGTACCACCAAACTTTGAATTACATATGAGTATCTTTAAAATAGTCATAAAAAACCTTTTATACTTAAGGATGTTAAGAAAAAGGAAATGTGTGAATAATTTAAAGGAATATAAAAATCAGTTATGAAAATAAAGTAACTTGAATATTTTTAACAACTTCTTTTACTGATAAATTATGGTATCAATTTTGGCATTAATTCTGAATAAAACTATATATTGCTTTTATACGTAAACGGGGAATCAGAACATTTTATTGATTTACATCTTGTGATCATTTATATATTCAGCTGAAAATTTATTTGTTCGCTTTTATATATGTGATCTTTAAAAAATTTGTGATATGTCTTGATCTTACTACAAACTACTTTAAATTGCTTTAACTTGCAAAATATGTAATTTTTTAAAAAAGATTCTGATTTTGAAAAAGTTATTGGAGACTTTAAAATTCTTTCACTGTGTATTTTTCACATGCTTAAAAACTTTCGAAATCATATTATCTGAAATATACTCTCATTTTTTTTTTCATTTTCAGTTAGTTAATAGCCTATTTATTTCTGAATTACTGATTAACACTCATTATAGCTTTGACAAATTAAAATTATTGCTATAAGTAATTTTTGAATAAATTTGTTTAAAAAACTTTTTTAGCAAATTCGAATTCGGATTTCCACCAAGTGTTAGAATTTACCCTTTTTGAATCTCACATCGAAGTAAAATTTCATTTTTTAGTTATAGTTGCAATAAGAAAATTATATAACACACTTTCGAATTTTGCTTCTTTATTCCACATCAAATGTTTCATGAACTCATGGCTGGCGTATTATTAGCTCGATCCTAGTGCCGCTGAAGACGCGACGTGTAGAGGATACCGCTGCACGTTAAATCTCTAGAGCAGGAATCGGCAACCTTTTAACTGTGCCAAACCAATCTACTAATATGATTCAGCCTTCCACACAGTTAGAACATATTCGAAACAATTTGATTCCCGCGATTATTACAGAGTTAGAGAACAGAGGTCAATAATATAGATATATGGTTTTATTAAATATTAATTTTGAATTTTTTTAAATATATTTCTTAACATAAAAATAAACAGCAGAGAAATATAATCATATATCTTCATTTCTTCATAAATCATATTTTCAACATAGATAAAAAATTGAAATTGTACTTATATTATGTAATTTTTAAACACATTCATTAAAATAAGAAATTGACGACATAAAATATAAGTATTCCCCTTCATTCAGAATTTTAATGTGGACTAGTGCTAGCACTTCTCTACTTCCTATCACAAAATAAGGAGTATAAATTTGTGACTTTTAATTTTACATGATTCTGAGCATTCAGTAGTTAAACAATTTCTTTGCGGATCCGAAATATTTTTCATATGAGAAAAGATTCTTTTAGATAGAACCAAAAGTGGAAAGCAAGGTATATGCAATTTTCTTTTTCAAACAATTAAATCTCTCCAGCTATGACATTCAATAATTTACAAAACAGCTGTAGATTTATTTTAAAGTTACCTTTCAGATTTTTTCGTTATTCCGTAAATGTCTATAATACTGAAGATGCTTACCAAATAAGCTCCAATACAAATTTATACACTTCCCTGCACTCAAAATTGACAAATTTGTTGATTAGCGCAGAGTACCACTGTGCGAATTGCATCGAGTACCAAATGTGGCACGGGTACCATAGGTTGCCGACCCCAATTCTAGAGGCTTAAAGTCCTCACGTTTGTGTGTTGTGGAAGTTAGGACAGGGGTGGACCAGCTCAAACGTCCTTGTCACTTGACCGTGACTCAAAAATTACGAGGTCCTTTGCTAAAAGCTGCGGCGGTATTCACCAAAGACCCATTTCCCGTCGGGAACGAGTGACGTTTCAACGGTCATGTAGTTTCTCCTGGGAAAGTATCCCAGGGGTGGACACCCCAGCGCTGATGTCCTAAGAGAAGTCAACCTCTGACCTCCCTTGATCTAGCCGACAGTAAGATGCCGACGCAATCCCACGCTAACCTCCGGTTTCAAAGTACACCGCGCGAAAGGGACTTGGACCAATAGAAGAATGGTTCCACCAAATACGTCCAAACAGAAGTGACTACACATCACGTATCACTTCCGTGGGCGGGACGTATTTCACCTAAAAAGAGACCCTGGAATAGCGAGAGAAAACAGAGAGCGACACCAACGCACAGACATGATCTAACTCCAACAGTCTCTCCAATTACAATAGCTTCACCAGCATCTGCGCCCCGGCACTTCCAATAACCTTACAAGAATCTGTTCCACCAGCACTTTTCCAGCTCGTTTCAACATTCATGTTTTATTACAGCCTGTAGCAGAACATTATCGTCCCGGCAATACAGCCGCGGCAAAGCCCTCGTACAGCTTAGTACAATTATATAACTAATTTTTTTCTTCTTTCCTTCCTGATCAAATGCCAAGCATTTTATTGAATGCAAATTAATAAAGTATAAATTGTTCATTTTTATTGTCAGCTATATAGATCTATAATTTTATTTATGGCATGCATTTCCACAAATGATTCCTTTTCATTTACTGAGTACGGTTCGAAATATGTTTTCTTTAATACTGATGGAAAAGCTCGGTAATTATTTAGAGAATAACGACTTCTTTCCGAGTTGTTTGTTGTAAAAACTTGGTTCTGAAATGAATAAAGCTATTTCTGGAATTCTGTGTATAATCTGATTGCAAAATGCAAATGGAACTGTCATAATGACATTCTGTGTCACTATAATATTCAGGTGTCGTGGGATTTATTAAAGTCAGTATCGGCAGTTAAAAGGAATAAACAAACTTCAAAATTTAAAAAGAAAATAAAAGGAAGGTACATAATTGGACTGCCATTTCTGAAAACATTTATTTGAAACGATATATTTCTTTTCGGTTTTCTATTTTTCTTTCTCTCTCTCTCTCAAGAGATTTCGATTTTTTCATTATTTTTTTTACAGTTGGCTCATTTCTTTGATAAATAAGAAGTTCCTTCTTTTCAAAATAAATGCTATAAATAATATGATGGAAAAACTGCGGATTTTTTATCATTTGATTTCTTTGACAATAGTTTTTCACAAAACGAAAATAGAATTTTTTTAAAGTTTTTACATGTTTACCAGAAATGCCTAGTTATTAGATGTGTGGATATGTAAATTGTACCTATGATTTATCACTTTATTATTTTTTAAAGAAGCTTTTTGACTATGTTCATAATAACTAGAATGGGAGTGCTTTCGTCAACTAAATGCAAATGCTTGTGAAAATTCAATTTCTCCGTAAAATGGAAATATTTTTCGAAATTTGCTTTTGTTTTAAAAAAAGAAAAAGAATGAACTTTTAGAAAATTTTTGTTTCTTGTGTGAAAAGCATTACTCTTTTATTAAAAACTTCTAGAGTACGATAAATATAGTTTTTATACCTTATTTTTGTAAAAAATGAGTTAAAGTAAGCTTTGAGTTTGCTTTTTTCTTTAAGCTCGTTTTCCCGCATGTAATGATTTTCACATATTCGATAGTGTCCGGTTTCATATACTGCATGGATCGATTCGATGTTCGGTTATCGACAATCGCGTATCGAACGGTGTCGGTCCCAATTGATTCGGATAAACGATGTTCTACTGCATTAATTTAAAAGTTAGGAACTGAGTATGGGTATGGACAAGACATGCTGGAAAGGTAGAAGAGATTAATAGAAACTCATTTTAAATTAGATGCAACCTCCAAAACTTGCCAAAGAAAATTCCGAGATCCTGTAATCTTCAAAAGCAGCTATGCAACTATAATTCAAGGACTTAATGTGAATTTGGAAATAACACTACACCACACACACACATCTACAAATATCTTCTATTCTCTATAATCACCTATATCATAATCTATCTCACTGACTATTTATATATTATTTGGTAGTGACGTTCAAATTTGATATAATGATGCACATGTGAATCGTAAGAAATATGAAGACCAAAGTGATCGCAAATGAATTTTTGGCTCAACACCTGAAAGTTTTTAAATTTGTATTTGCTTCTTCCTGTTAGAAATGCTTCAGTTCTAAATAGCTCATAATTGAATATACATTTAATTGTTTCCCTGAAACGTATTTGCTTACATGGTTTCTAAATCTCGGTTTATACACTACATTGGCAAATGTTTATTTATGTCCCGAAGAGAACAGGGTATTAGAAAGAAATATGATCATGTGATATGCATCATTATTGGTCTTAAGGTTAGAGTTATGTTGGAATCTCTCAAATCTTGTATCATGGAGAAAAAGGAACTATTTTAAAAGTAAGATTTCCTTCGCATTTTTTGGTTATTGTTCTTTTGTACTAATAAAAAAGAGAATTAACTATCGTTGATTTTTAAATTTAGACCATCATAACTGAAATATAGAATGTGTGTCGTTCCCACTCGCAAGTTCAGATACATTATAGTATTATCCCACTGGCAAGTTCAGAATATTTCTTTATCTCAAATTACCAATAATCTGCCTCTAAAATAAAATAAATATCATTGTTAAGTATTTTATTTTGGCTATGCCCCTCTTTGTAGATCTGAATTGAGATCGTAGCAAACAAATCCTAAGATGTCATTTTCACTTGTGCGATGCGTCTAGATACGTTTAACATTTTCGTATAAGTTACTACGTCTGTTTGTTAAATCAAATTTGTTGTAATGAAATGAAGAACAATTTATACTTTGGATAATGGAACATATTTATACTATCTTATGTTTTTTAGTCCATTGATAAGACCTCTCTCGAAGTACATCAGATTAATAATTCAGCATCTATTATGTATTCCTCTCACCACTTTCCTTCTTCTCAATGCTCGCAGTTTTCATACAGAATTAGTTACGAATTGATTTACAAGAGTGTCTATACTTGTTAACCGTATCTTTACAGAGGTTGGTGTAATGCACTTTCACACTCAACTTTCTATCATTAGAAGGTCGTTAATTAATTATTTCTCTAGCATGTGAATCCATACGATAAATACTTTAGAAGCCGTGATTTTTCAATGTACCAAATCTTATTGCCAATGAACCTTGACTTATAAATTAAGTAATTTTCTTAAATTATATTTTATTTTGAAAAAAATGGGCAGTTTTTGACAAGATATTTAAATAAAAATATTCGAATTCGATTGAATGAAAGTGAATCACATATCGTAAAGCACAGTTTTTCATGTTTTTAAAAGAAATTTTAAGATGTTAATGATGCTTCTAAACAGACAAGATAATTTAAAAGAAAATATACAAAATGAATGAGACTTATGTCATTGGGTTAAATATCTAAATCCTTAAGTGATTGTAAAAATAATGGGCAGTTAATTAATCGGGATTATTTCTGAAATAAACATTGTTCTGTAGATTACTATAATGCCAATAATTACCTTTATAAAAGGAATAATACTGGCAAGCATACTGGCAATATATTTAATGATTTACACTATTCATTTGTGAACATACTTGCTTTTTAATTTGAACTTTCGGATTTTAGACATTTTTTCTACCTATACAACTATTTTAAAGATGAGTGCGTCATCTTTGGTGTTCGAGGGTTCACTTATATTATGCAATTGGTTGTTTTAGAATTTTAATATTTTTTATATAATATTCTTTCAAATGCGATGGCGAATAGTTTAATTTTTCAAGTTTAATGGTTTAATTTTAACTTTTTAATTTTTAAATTTTTGAGAATTGAATATTAACTTACCAAGTTGCAATAGGGGGAAGGTTGGCGCCATCAAACTAGTTTAAACCCACTTATCGGTCCTAAGTCAGAGGTTTCACTTGGATATTTTATAAATTTTTATTATATAATTTTTTAATTTTGTTTGAAAACGTTGAAATTTTATTTTCTATATTCGCCATTGATATTTTGAAATGGGATTTAATGTTATAGGATTCATTTGGTTTCGAATTTTTGATTGATTTTTGTGTTGTGATTGAATTATATATATTTAAATATATATATATATATATATAAGCATACTGGCCATATATTTATACGCTGGTAATGCAGACGACCACATCAAAGACGCAACAATCACAGACCATAAATAATTTCTCGGTTCCTGTTATTGGCTATAATGACGGAAAAATACTGGTAAATGATACTGATTGCAAAAGAATTTTCTGCAGCAATAGGAATGTGAATATTTCGGTTTTTTGGGTGAGATAGAATAATAGTAGCTTTTGTATTAGAAGATTAAAGATTCACGTGTAATATTGATTCTGGCTGATAAAAGCAACCTGTTACAACTGTGCAAGTCATTGTTGGGTCCAATGTGTGTGTGTGATTGAAATATATATTGATTTCTTATTTACCAACTTCATTCGGTCTTATTAATACCCATTTTTGCTCCGTTCTTCCATTAAAATTGTATATATGTCTTTAAAAGAAAATTAAATATGTGTATTGTAGTTTTATTAATTTTTAACGACAATCATTGTTTCCAAGTTAGTGAAATCATAGTTTTGGATTGCATTATATTGAAAGACCTATCTGTCTCTCTCTCTCTCTCTTTGTTCCATTACATTACCAATAATTCTATAACTGCCGATATATTTAGTTAATTATTTCCAGCTCCCTTAGTTGTATTTGTTGTAATGCAAGATTTGTTCTCTTTCATTATCGTTTTTGTAGTACTTTTTG
The DNA here is from genome assembly GCA_019973955.1 of Trichonephila inaurata madagascariensis. Taxonomy (NCBI): domain Eukaryota; kingdom Metazoa; phylum Arthropoda; class Arachnida; order Araneae; family Nephilidae; genus Trichonephila; species Trichonephila inaurata. Next base: position 350,761 of record BMAV01023497.1, read on the forward strand.
TTACTTTTATAACAATGAAGGAATGCTATTTGTACATCCCTTTATCATATATAATACGTTTTGAAATGAAATGTCAGAAAAATCTTAAACTAAATCACATGTAAAATGCTATAATCCTTATAAGCTTTATAATATTTTTCATTTTTGTAGCTTTTAAAATATAAAAATCGTTTTGATTTTTTAAGGATTTAAAAAAGTTCAAATGAGAGTTTGTTTTAGTTTGTAGTCGGTTGAATTTGAATTCAAGAAACATATTTGATTTATATCTTTGTTAGTGAATAATAATTATTTTTCTCGTGAAGCAAGATTTTGGTTTATGTAGGGATATTTACCTATATAATAAGAATATCAGCGTATATATGCATGTTTATCTACATAGATTCAAATCTGCAATGCGAATCAAGAAGCTTCATTGAATAATGTTTCGAACAATTTTATATTGACATTTCTAAAGTTGTATCATATCGTCGGTATTCAGTACATTGCATAGTATGCAAAACGTGTGAAATATAAATTAGAATTCTAAGATCACTTTGTTATTCTAAAACTGCAATAAATATGGATCAAATTTATTCTCTCATTAATTCATAAACCCAACTGATTATAGGAATTTGTTGAGCTACTGAGCATTAATCTCAGAAGAGCCATAATATCAGTGATGCAACGCATAATGCATCAATAATAATACAAAATTTTATTCAACTCAGTTTAAGGGTTCCGGCATGAAAGATGTATACCTTATTACAACACCATATACAAGGGGAATATGTAATACATATAAACTCAACGAATAATGAAGCAACATATCTCAAATCCGTTAGTACCTGTGGATGAAAGTTCCTATCTCTAACGCTACTAACTTTCCACATCTTTCCTTCCCAGATCTAGTTCATTTCCTGATTTGCTTGGAAATTAACGTGGATTTTACTAGGATCCACTTCACACTATGATTGATTTTCTCTTTTAAAGGAGAATATGATGGAAAATCGAATGGAAATTCTTGCAACATTCGCTACAAAGTTGTGATCCGTTAAATAAAATAATAATTAATTATAATTAATTACAGTCTTTTGTTATAGAATGGAGTTTATAAACATACTTTGTAAATATTAATATCTAGTTTCTAACCGGGATGCTTCAAAAAGACTTAAAATAACCGAACGCGTTCAAAGTATTTTTGGAAAAATGGCATACTAAAGAAATTTTAGTTAGGGATAAATACCAATAAATATTAATACTTAACGAGTAAATTACAAATATTAATACTAACGAGTAAAATACGTTATCTATGTCTGGCGAAAATCAAAATTGAAAGAGAAAATTAGCAATTATTTTAAAATTATGTAAGGTATCCGGCTATGTTCCGCACCGTGATTTTAAAAAGCGCATACATGGATAATTTTCTTTCATGATATTTAGTGTCACTTAGATTAGAATACATGTCTAAAATTGTTTTAAGGACATTGTGATAAAAAAATTATTTAAATACAATATTTCGGTAAAAAATTAACTTAGAATAACCTTTTTCAAAATGTTCTCCTTTTGTGAAAAATGCTTCTATTATAATAATATTTTGCCTGTATATAGCTCAGACATCTGTACAGAGGCTCAGCTATGATTTTTGAAAAATTCACATTATTTTCAGAGTTACCACCAATTGAAATAATTATCGGCGTTTTTTTCTTAAAATTTCTCCCCTCTGTTGTCGTAAAACATGGATAAACCTACATCTAAGTTATATATTTCAAAAATTCTAGTTGAGTCTCTGTACAGAGGTCTGAGCTATATGCAGGAAAAATATTATTATAATAGAAGCATTTTTCACAAAAGGAGAATATTTTGAAAATTGGTCATTCTAGCCCTTGGAGACAAAAGTAATACACTTATACCAGTAAAAGTATTACTAAAATAAATTTCAGACTTTTATCTAGGGCACGGCATTTTAAACTTTCAACATTTACGACACAATTTTCAATCATAATTTTCATAGCTTCCCTCTCCGTACACTAAGAATGTATTGAATGCAATAATAAAAAGTTACAATACGATTTTAATTCTAAACCGTACAAATTATCAAAATAAATATTAAGTTTTTTATATAACTTTATATATGTCATGGGAGAGAGAGGGTCACTGGTAATTATTAAATTTGTTCTTAGCTTAGTATTGATATATTAATTAACAAATACATTGAGCAGCATTGATATATTTATAAGTGTATTATATCAGTGTAAATGTGTATTTTACTTTTTATTACACCAAAATATATTTTGTTTTGCTTCCTTTCAGTAAATTAATAATTTTTTTAAAATAGTCTTTTGTTTTCGACGTAATTACCTACGTAGGGTTATCACGCCCCCTAGGGGGGAGCGCGTCACAATTTGAGAAACTCTGACCTAGAGAAAGTACTAAAATTGTAATGTTATACTGAAATATAAAAATTTTAGAGCTTATCAAATAAATATCATAAGGAATGCGATATATTTTTGAAGCTTATTGAAATAACAGACAATAGCTTAAAAGAAAAAAAACATACAGTTGGAATTATTTTAGTACATTCCCCAGAAAATAACATAAGTATCAGGTTAAAAAAGTTTTATTGAAATACATTTATAATATCACATAGTTGTTATACTCACATGATAAATTCTGAATAATTTATAATAATAATAATAATAATTTTAAAAAAAAAGGCTATTTTTGGTAGATTTAAGATCCACCTCCGGTTTTTCTAATTTTTTGTGGTTTATTTTAACTCAGCCTCTGTGTAACATAGAAGCAAAATAATATATGTTTTGTAAAGCCAAAAGTTTCTCTGTTAAAAATTTTAAAAAAAATACGTGTGTTAGGATCGAAATTGATAATTTCCACTTCTTTGGGTACTTTAAAACATACGAAACTGAATATTTTCAGGTATGTACATTTATATTGTGCACGTATCAAGCTTACAGATCTTTAATAAATAATTCCAGAGTTGAAAAGAAATTAAAATGATAAATCTAGATATAAAAAAGTTTCTTAGAAACTGAAGATGTGAATTAATAGAAGCCTTTTTACTGTGAATCATATTAAAAGGATAATAAACTCGCTGTAGAATTTAAAACATGACAGTTACTAGATTATTTAAGATGTTTTGATAAAATATGAAGCTTCAAAGCAATGCATGAGTGTATAGTGAATAAAAGATCTATTCAAATATGCTAAGCTGTCTGATTAAATTTACGAAAAAAAATTCCTTTTTACGAATTGCGTATTCTAAATATTACAAGTAATAGTAATTTTATTACTTCAGATACTTCCAAAAAATAATAAATTTTGATATTCAGTGCGGGAATATATAATGATTAAAATAAATATTTGCAAAATGCTGAGCTATTGATTTTGGTGAACTATTTCATAAGCAAATCAGTTATTTTGTGCTTTGCAAAAATACAAAGAATTCCGATTCTTAAAATCAATGCGTTTCTTTGAATCATATAAAATTTTTTATGATATAGTTAATGGATGAAATATAAAGAGAATAATGGATTTGCTGGAATTTGCGAGAGCACTTTACTAGTTATTTGATGCTTAAAACAACTTGGCTTTACATTTGTTTCGGCAAGGAAGACGAAATAAAACTTTTTGAAAAGCGCCAATTAAATGTCTCTGAAACGAGAAAACATTTTTTTTTAAAGAAAAAAGAGAGAAAATACTAAAATAAGAAATACGTTATTTATTCAGTAGTAGTTTTTGCATGATTTTTAAATAATTGCCGCGTTTTTGCCTGCAATATCATAAAATATTTATGCAGTCCTGCATAGTGTTATAGGTTATGTTCTCTTACGTATTTGAAATTCATTATTTATTCTAATACAATTAAATTCAATTCCTTTATTTACTGTTGCAAAGCTTTTATATTTTTAATATTTTAAAAATTATTACTAAACAATACTATATTTTGCAAATTACTTTAAAAAATAAATAATTTTTATTGCAATCATTGGTAAGGTCTTTCACTGATAAATCACTGGAATTTTTATTTTGAAGCTCAGAGGTAATTGTACTTGACTAGCTTTTAATCATGTTTTGTATTTGCTTAGATTTTTGGAAGTTAAGTAAAAATATATTAATATTATCGAACTTATTAATAATCGAGTATTTTAGGAATTGTAATTTAAATCAATGGATTCAATTTTTATTCACAATTGAAGTTATATTCAGTGAAGTATTATTTTATAAATTTGTGAAAAAAAGGAAAAGAAAATTACGCTTGTAAGATAAACACACATTTAATGAATTTTAAAAATTGATTTACTAAATTTCACTTAAAAAATAAGTTTTCGGAATTACTCTTACAAAATAATTCTAGCAATACTTTAAATACGTTAATGGGTTACTATTTCTAAAAAAGTAATATTTTTTGAAACATAAATTGCAAAATTTAAGATGTTTTAATTGTCACCACACTGATGAAGGTTTGAATTCTGTATCATAGAATGATGTTTTTTGCTTTATTTATATTTTCAAACATAATTTCTTAGACAATATTAAACTCTGTTCTGAAGCGTCAAGTAATCGTTTTTTTTTCTTTTTTTTCTATAAATTATTTTAAGTAACTTAATGTAAGGAAAAGGCCTAGAATTTTCTAAAAAAAAGGTAATTTTTTTACTGATGTTGTCATACTTTTTTTTTTGTTTATCTGTTTGTGATCATTGTTTAATTTCAAATACATCGTACAAGATTTTACTTGTCATGTGATTTACGTAGGGCCTACATTGAGGGGGTTAATGTCAGGAGTAAGTAGGTGTAGAAGCCGCCAAAAATTTTTACGAGCTTTACAAGAAAAAAATCTAGATTCTGCTGTTAGAGGAATTTATAAGAACAACCAGTAAAAAAACACATAATTACTCAGCACAATTTTTCGAAAAAAAGTAACAAAGAATAAAAGTAATTCCTTTCACTAATGGATTATTTAATTTATATGAAAGAACTCCCCTTAAATCTTAGGGACCTTCAAAATATTTTGAAAAAAAAAATGCTCTCAAATGATCTGATTGATTGAATGATTAGTAGCATCGCATTTCTTAAAAGCACGAGGGATGTCGGGGATGGATATCGTAATTCAAATGCGACGGTAGGCAGAAAGTGCTTTGAGGTTTGCGTAAGCTTTTCTTTACTGCATACTGCTTCAATGAGAAGACTTTGAATCGGCAGATTTAGCTGTGCAAAATGCATATTTCTTGCTAATGCATGCTTATTTCAAAATGCTAGAAGTCAAATAAATATTGATACTCCAGATTAATTTTTTTTGGAACTTTAATAAGAACTGTAACTAATACATGGCGTACTCTATACTGTCAGGTTTGAAGGGGCCAAGGCCCCTCAAGGACTCACCTTCTCTTACTAGGTGGGTGCGGGTGTCACAATCCCGAGGTGAGTCTTTTCACTTTCCCCAAGGGGTTTACTATCTTTGGTAAACATGGGTGTTACATTGGGGTGCTTTGATGAATACTTCTCTGTTTCGACCCACTCAATAACTTGTCATCGATTTCTTCTTTTTCCGTCGAGACCACAGACCTATATGAATGTTTGGCGCAGTATGGCCAGGCGAAACACTTATGAAACGCCAAACTCATCATCTCATCCATCATTGAAGAATAAAATACCAGCGGGTACAAGTAGGTTAGCGTTTACGCTGGTCTGGCCTTACCAACTAAATAGAATAATCTCGCCTTGTACAGCTTAAGAACGTTCCAGAGATGGAAAAGCAAAGTAGACAAAATTTTTAGCGAAGCATCCAGTCAAATGGTGTTTTACTTGTTTCAAGTTCAAAACATCATTTTGCAGAGATAAGAATCCTCAAATTCATAGTACCTATCTGAGTTTTCATTTTCAAGCAAGCTCTTATCTGATTCATGTTTATGGCACTGAAAATGAATTTTTCATCGCCATCAGTGGGATTTCCTATCTTACTCGATAACTTCCACTGCCATTTCAGAGAAGTCTTGATGATATCTGTCAGTTTGTTACTCGCCAAGGTTTCAAATTTTTTCTGTAATGCAACGAAAACTGACAGTAGAATAAATATTATATTCATCACTTTCTATATCAAAGAAGTTATGACTTTTCTAAAGCATGGATGTACTTCGATGCAACTTCTATATTCTTCAATAGAACTCTTAAATTTTTGCAATGAGCTTAGTTTTTATATGCAGTTACTTTCGTTATACCTGTAAAATTATTGTCATTTAACAATCTCTAACTAAACTAAATAACAAATAAAAATGAAATAAGATATTTCGTGATTTTTTTCAACGATTATTAAAGAAAAAATTTAGTAGAAATAATTTTTTTTCTCGCTTTAAAGTTAGACTAATTTTTTTATATTCGATTGAGATTTAATTTAGTTTATTTTTCTTTTAAATTAGACTGCCAAAATTTTAACTATACAGAATAATTTTTGTTTTCATAGAATAAATAATTATTATTATTATATTTTTTGGTCTTATATTATGTAACATTTTAAAACTGGTTTGACCAGCGTTTTGTAAGTTAAGAACTTTGTCTTTCTAGAAAAGAACATGGATTTAAAAAAAAAATTCTTAACCCATTGTACAGCCCTATTTGCCAGATATAGTCGGGTTTTTTTTTATTTCAGAAGATATTCTGTTATCATTAGTAATAATTGAAACTAAGTAAGTAAAACTCACTGCTCTGTTTCAAATTTAAGAAAACCTATTTCAAGATAGGGGTCTGGTACTTTTTCTTGAGAAGAACTTGTATTTTTTATCTTCAAACAAAACTGGAGGAAAACACAATTGTAATTTTTCAAGGACAATTCTTCGAAATATACTTGATGGTACAAATAAAAATGGTAATTGGAGAAGGAGATTCAATTTTTAAATATACATGATATAAAAACCTGGCATTATTAAATACATCAAGATAAATATAATGAAGATTGGCCCATGTGATCAGAATGCATGATAACAACACAATAAAAAATGTATTGCTTTTTAGACCTACTGTAACCAGAAGGCAAGGAAGACCCAAGGTTGAGATGGGCTGATTAGGTGGAATCATCTGATTTTCTCGAAATTAATGGAAAGAACTGAAGATCAAAGATCAATCAGAAGTCGTTAAGGAGAAATCTCCAGAGAAAGGCACTGGTCCATAACTTGGATGTTTAGCCATTTATGATGATAATGAATATTGTTTAATTTCAAATTTATATTTCAAACCATTTAAATAATACATTAAGGTATCCGACTGGGTTCTGAGACAGTTTTCTAAAATATAACTTAAATAATTATTTAATTGTTTTTTTAATTAAGTATGTTGCAAAACTATGAAAATACAGCAAGAAGAATTTTTTGAAAGCTTTTTTTTCAAAATTTTGAGAAATTTGTACCAAAATTCTACAAAAAATTGCTCGTTTGCTAACAACTCTAAAATATACATCACAAAAATAAATAAAATGTTTGCAGGAATTCAATTATTTAACATTTAACTCTGCTTTATATTAAAAAAAGCTCAAATTTTACTGTAAAATTATGAAGTACAGTTGTTCGAAGTGAAAAAACCCAGAATTTTCTTAAGAAACTTTTTATTTTCATATAAAATTACATTACAAAATAACTTAATTGAAAAATTACCCTTAGCTTTTAGCAGAAAGCATTCATTATAATACAAAGAACTAACTCAAAACATTTCATAAGAATACTTCGTTTACTTTAAGAAATATTACTCTTACCGTTAACCATTTTATGTTCAAAAATAACATTCTTCAGAAAATGCAAAATAAAGTTTATATTTGCAATAAATTTTTTAAAGATTTAGGAAGTTATTAAAACTCTCCAGATTTGTATGCTTTGCCTTCCTGAACCTCATATTTCAAACTTTTACATTTTTGAAGGGCCTTTCTTTTTTTACGAGACAGTTTCTTATCTGGTTTAGAATGCCTCGTAGAACCAACAATTCTCGTTTTATCAAGGTACCAAAAATATTCTTTCATTTCAGAACATAATTTCATTCCTAATTTTTGAAGTAGAGGTAATAGACCAGCAAATCCAGAATTAAGAAGTATTATTGCGATATAATTCCTTAAACGGAGTGTTTGTCGCTCAACAAAGTTGTCTTTCTGTATTATACTCCACACAACATTGTTAAGACTTTCATTGCAGCTCTGAGCTTTCCCGTGAAGACATTTCCTTATAAGTCTTTGTAATAGAATTAATAGCTAAATTTGGAAGATCCGTTGATTTTTCTTTCAACGTTTCTCCAACAAATTCTGCTCTCTGGAAATCTCTTCTTTTTTGGCCTCTTTGATCTTGTTTTTCTCATGACAACTTTAATTTAATTAAAATTAACAATAACTCTATATAAAAGTATTAGTAAAAAAGTTATAAAGAGATCTAATTTTGAACACAAATAATAAAAAGATAGCAACTTGTTTAAATCAAAGCAAACATTGCAATCAGTTAACCGTTGCCTATTTTCAAGCAAAATATATCTATTAAAAAATTTATAAAGTGAAATAAAGTTTACTAAACATAAAAAGAATTCGTTAAAATATTTTAAATGAATAAAAATCTTATTTTGCCGTTGAAAATCAACCGAAAACTCACACTACCGGTTTCGATTTAGGCTTACTAACTGAAATATAAAAACAGCTATAACTTTTTTTTCTAATTGACTCAGAATTAAAAGTATGTCGATTTTAGAAAGCTTATTAAACAGGCTACAAAAATGGGCTATAAAATAAATTTCGATTTTTTTTGATGAAAATGATGATTTTAAACCAGTAGGATACCTTAAGAAATACATTGGTTTTCAGAAAAATGCTTTGTCCATGACGAATGCATATTGATACATACATTCCCAATTTTCTTTTTGTGCCTGACTTCTATAGAAAATTGAAAATCGTGATTATATATCTATTTACGACATTTTTAATGCAGAAGAATGTTTAAATATTGATTTTTTTTCAATAACATTTATCCAAATATAGAATTATTTAACAATGAGTATGTATTATACAAACACAAATCTAAAATCAGCTCTGTTTAAAATTTTATCAAAAATTATAGAAAGGAAGCCTGTGGAATCCTTCCCTTCAAAGTATATCATTATGCAATCAGATTCAAACATTTTGAACCTATAAGTAAGTATTTACCATTATAAGCTAATTTTATTATTTGAATAACTTTTTACAAAAACTGCCCTTTTATTTAGCAGTATTTACGTATGTTGCGTAAAATGAAAAAAAAAAAAATGGAATATTCAACACGTTTAACGCTTTTTAATATAAATAACCTGATTTTGGTAAAATTATTATTGTGAAACACACACATAATAACACACTTTCTTAAGTTTTGCAGTTCATATATGCCCAGACTTTAATTTAATATTAATACTTTGTCCTTTTTAGCTTAGTTCCACGTAATTATTTTATTTTCGGAAAGTGATTTGTACCTCACTTTAATATCATGTTAAAGATGTTTTATTTTGTCTGAAAGCTCATTAAAATAAAATAACATGAAAGATGCAACAAGAAAAGCAGTACATCAGACAGCATTTATTCTTGTAAAAGTTTCTTGTTTGAGTGAATTAGTGAACCCTTAATAAGGGCTTAAGTATCTTTTTTCCTATTTTACTGAATTAATAAAAAAATGCAAATTTCTCAAGTAAATGTATTTGTTGGAAAAAAATGCAATGTTATAACCTCTTTTTCTACAAGTTTGACATTAACTTAATATTTGTCTATAAAATTACCTGGAGAATCACAAAAACAAGCTTCCTGTCGAGTATTTTCAATCAATTTTTTAAGTTCGTAACCTTCTTTGAAATCAATAAAAAGAGAGAGAATATGTAACAATATAATCTGTAACAAAGAAACATGGCATAAAATGAAAAGGGTTCTTTATTGTTAAAAAACATTTATGTAACAAACTTGCATCTTTCATATTTTATAAAACATAACTTTTTCTTATTAATTAGGTTAGTAGACTTTTTAGAAAATTTAATTGATGTGAATGTGTGTTCTTTTACGTCGCACAATAAAGCAATATGAGGGTTAGCAATGCATCTCGAAATTTTGTACACTGGCCAAGTGGAGGGGATGACATCTAAGCTGGCACCCTCTCTCCTAACTTTCACACCACGCTAACGGGAGGATGTGACTCGACAAATTTACTGCGCTCAGCCCCTCTACATAGCGAATCTTCAGTGGTGTGTTTAAGGTATCCGACTACTTGCGACAACTTTTTTTTAAAAAAAATGCAGATATGGTGATTTATTTGTGGTTTTTAGATTTATTAAGAACATTTTAAGAATGAAAAAGGCTAAAATGAAGAAAAGAAAAATAAATTATTAGTACTAAAATCCGAAAAAATGGGTAAAAATTGACAAAAAATTATATAAATATATTATATGCCCTCTCTGTACAAATAGTAAATGAACATATTCTCAATTTATCAATTTTGATGTGCTATTTTGCTATTCCTTCTTGAAATGACTTTTAGGATAAGAGATATTTTAGTTTTTTTAAAAAAACTAGAGCACTTTATCTTAGTTGTTGTAGGAAATTGCTTAAAAAAACAGTGATTATATTCACATAAGGAAGTGTAAATTTTGTTACAAAACAGTGACTGATAAATCTGAAGGTTAAAACCATTTTACTCTTGAACAGAACATGCACAAAAAATTTCAGCAAATTATTTAGAAAACTTTTTGAGCAATCGTTGTCCCTGCGTTTGAGCTTTTCGAAAAAAACATATTTCGAGTAAAACTCATTTTAAAGTTTGACATCTTATGTAAAGCTATAGCATCCGCTTTCACTAAAACACTTGTAGTTTTTATTCTAGTGAATGGAAAATAAAACACTTAGTATTTTTATAAAGCTAATAAAATAAACTGTAAAATAAAATAATAAAAAAAATTGTCAACTTAAAAAAAAAAGAAAAGAAAGTCATGATTTTAGGGTAGTCGGATATCTTAAGACTGGAACTCATGACACACCGAATACGCGAGTCGGTGACCATGATTATTGAACTACCACGTCCTCTATTTCAATAACGTGATTATTGAAGATAACAAAGAAGAAATAAAAACAAAAATGTACTTTCATGCTAATATGAAACCTATCTTAACTATAAATGAACATATTTAGAATTCAAAATACAAACCCATTTATTTCTACTCCAAGTGTTATACCGATCTAAGCACAAAGAAACAGAAATAAACTCAGAATGTAATAAAATGAAATAAAAAGGAATAAGTAATGGCTTCGATTGAAACACAGTTTAATGAACTGTACTGATTCCTCTATTTCTATCTCATTTTGTGATCGAATAACTATTAGTTACGGAACAAAACAAAACTTCGTTTAAAATGAAAACTTTGATCCAAGTCCACGAACAAAAGTTGCTAAAAAGAATAGAATAAAATAATACGAATTTCAGTTAAAAGGACACTACGAAAAAGTCAACATCTAATTACATGAGGAAAGGGGACGCTTTTCCTGGAGAAAAGGAACGGCGTTTTAGAATTTTTTTGGAGCCTTTTTATTCGAGTATAAGAAAAACCTTCGATATTTAGGATCCAACTGAAGAAGAAAAAGTTTGATTAAGATTAAAAAAAACAACATCAAAGCATTTGAAGGTATTTAATTTGTAATTTAAATACAAATACTTTTTGAACTTCATCGAGGTTAGAGTAGTTTTAGCACACGTTATTCAAACTAAAAGAAACAATATTGCAGAACAGAATGCAGAAACTTAGATCCTGCAAATATGAAATTGATATTCCTGAAACTATATATTCTTAGATCCTGCAAACTAAATTACTTTTTAATTCGTAACTTTTTCGCAGTATCTCTTCCTCATGTTGGTTGAGGTGGAGATCTAGTCAGTGGCGTAACGGAGAATATTTGCCCCACCCTTCTGCAAAGTTAGATTTTGGGCCCCAAGCCAAATCTTACAAAAGGTAAGTACTTGGCGTCAGTCAAACTTTGGCTCCCTAGGTCCCCAGCTCCGCAAAGCGGGGGTGTACGTTACGTGAATGTATCTCGTTGATTGTTGGGGTTTCCGTGGGGATTCAAACGCAGCACGGATGAAGAATCCATTTCATCGGACGCGAAATGATACAAATAGGTATTTGGAATAATTTACTTTTACAGTAGAACGTCGTTTATCTGAACGTTAATTATCCGGAGCGTCAAATATCCGAACCAGTTCTTTTGTCAACTTTTGCAAATTTAGAAGGCGAAAAAGACTACAATGACGACCACAGAGATGAAATTACTGACTTTGTCTAATCGATCCCAGGATTTCAAGAAAGCGATGAAGATATAGAAACCTGGATGGTAATCGATGCAGAAGACTCAGTGGATTTCAAATGCTAAATGATGACGAGATTGTGACTTCCGTGCAAGCAGAGTCCGAGCTGTCGACGATGAAACGGATGAAGACGAGGACAACAACAACGAAAGTAGCAAGGTTCCATCAAATGCTGGCGCGTTTTCTGCTTTAGAGACAGCTATGGAGTGGTACGAACAGCAATCAGAATGCTGTCCTACTCAACTACTGCTGCTCAAGAGAATCAGAGATCTTGCGGCGAAAAAACGAATGTGTATAATCGTACGGCGAAAAATAAGTGATTATATTTTACTCAATAAAGATAAAATTGCGACATTTTGCACCTATTTTGCTTTTTCTTTAAGCTCGTTTCCCGCATGTAATGATTTTCAATATTCGCATAGTATCCGGTTTCATATACTGCATGGATCGCATTCGATGTTCGGTTATCCGAACAATCGCGTATCCGAACGGTGTCCGGTCCCAATTGATTCGGATAAACGATGTTCTACTGCATTAATTTAAAAGTTAGAACTGAGTATGGGTATGTGGACAAGACATGCTGAAAGGTAAGAATTAATAGAAACTCATTTTAAATGAGATGCAACCTCCAAAACTTGCCAAAGAAAAATATCCCGAGATCCTGTAACTTCAAAGCAGCTATGCAACTATAATTCAGGACTTAATTAATTTGGAAATAACACACACATCTACAAATATCTTCTATTCTCTATAATCACCTATATCATAATCTATCTCACTGACTATTTATATATTATTCGGTAGTGACGTTCAAATTTGTATGTAGGCGTTATTCTAGCTTGAAGTGCGAATTTGGCTAGAAGGTAGAAAACCCGAGTTAGAGAGAGTAAACTTCGTGGATTACCATTGTTACAATTTATGAGCAAAATTTAATGTCTTGTTTCAATTAATTACAGTTTCAACATGTACGTTGTTACTTTAAATATGAATTTTAAAAAAATTAAAAATAAGTTTTGATTTTTTAGGAATTTTATTCATAATTGTTCAAGGATATCAGAGACATTTGCATCTTTTTTTAACATTTCATACATGAACATATGCTTAAATTTACTAATTTTAATGAAAATAAGAATAAAGAAGTTTTTTATAAAAAATATTCCAATTTTAAAAAGATGGGGAAAAATGGAAGAAAAAGTTCCTTTAAAAAAGTGATAAATTATCATATATTTTTAGAAAGATACCGTTTTGTAGTGTTTAAAATATTTTTCTGTTAAATTAGTGAAAGCAATTTTCATAATATTTATTTGAAAAAATCATGCATCTCAATCCTTAGCTTTTCGATTTAAAAAGAATCAGAAGAATTTATTATAATAGTTTGTCGTATATTTCGAAATCGTTACACGAATAATCCTTCTTTAGACATGATGGAAAAATTAAAAATAAAATGAAAGATTAAGTAGTTTCAGTAAAATAAGACAAGAGGATATAAACTTTTGAAGTCTCAATTAAATGCTTTTATTTTTTCCAAGAATATATAATATCTATAAGGGAATTAACTGAAATTATTTTTGCTTGGATAGACATACGTTGATTAGAACGCTAATTATCTTCAAGCAATATTAAAGTAGAAAATTATGACTTCCTTAAGAGATATAATCGAAAAATACTTTTATTTTAATAAACATTGAGTCATTCTCATAACTATATTTGTTGTAATTCATGAATCACTCTATAGTTTGAAAATATCTTAAATAAATAAAGATTTATTTTGTAAAACTTTGTTAAGTAATTCTTGCTTGGATGTTCTACTTTGCTCCAAAACAAAATGATTCACCCACACACAGTACTTAGTTTTTCACCTTTAATTTCGGTACAATTTAAATACTTCTGACCCAGAAACTTTGATGAATTTTAGGCTCATAATTCAATTAAATAATGTTTTCCTGAATATCATGCTGAAATGCAAAATATGTCGTAAAATTACTCAAATTCTCTAAAAAAGCAATTAAAATTTAAATAATATATGCATACATATATGAACTTTTTTAATAATGATATTTTTAATTAGAACAGAAAGAGACAATTCTTGATAACAGGAGAAAATTAATTTTTTATTAATTATTTATTTTATTTATTATCCATGCATACCAAAGCAAAGTATTCTGCAAAATAAGTTTGGGTAATATTTAATTTGAATTCCTATTAGTTTAGTACAAGGTAATTACAAATATCTCTAACAAAAATAAAAAAAAATATGTATGTATTTTGATTATCATTACCCTTTCTGTAATATCAATCATAACTGCTACCTTTCTTTTATTTATTACAGAAATAAAGTATTTAATATGTCCTAGAGTAAAGATCTTTTCATGTTTAAAATCTGCTACAGGCATGTATAGTTTCTAAGTTTCAGAAACTATCTTTGCAAGTATTTCCTAGCAATGATGCTTTATATTTTAGAAGTTAGCGTTCCTTTTGTTTTAAGTAAATATCGTTATCCATACAGTTGCCCAACATTTCCTTTTCCGAGATAAAATGAACCAAAAAGCATCCTTCATATAAACCCCATTTACTTAAAATATACATCCCCAGACGTTCCAAATTCACAATGAAATAGCTATACTTTTCTCTCTCTGTAAAATGCGTGTTTCTAACCAAACAGGATAAAGGAAAGCAAAGGGAAAAAAACCTTGCAAGATACCATTGATCGAACTCATTTGCAAATGGAACTTGAATTTGTTTTCTACTTTGAGTACCTCTTCCGTTATCCATTGAACTCGTCAGAATGGCATCCGATTTGACGGCAGTAACGATACAATGGATGCCAGATGCAAACAAAAATCTTCTCTTTGAAAATAAAAGAACGTGGAAATAGTTCCAAAAACTATTTACTGTATTTATTAAAAGTCAAAGGATATGCTTTCAAACAGTAATTGTGTAGATGAGCTTACAATAAAAAGGTAGCCTTATACAAGTGAAAATTAAAGATATTCTCAATGTTTTTCTAAGGTTTTTTTAAAAAGAAAAATGGAGTAGTTATGTGTCTAGAAAATTACTTTGTAAGTTGTATAGTTCTTCTTGTACTTTCAATAACTAATACCGTCCTAGAGCATTGGACGTTAAGGATTAGTCCCTTAATTGTCCTCGGCGTATATTTTTGTCTAGCTCAACTGGTGTGCTTGAGTGCCATGGACGTGTATATACATCTTTACGAAATACAATGATTTTATTTGCACTGTTGTCTTAAAACTATTCCGAAGGGTTTGAAATGCTACAAAAGGACCTCGACAGTGTTTGCAAAGGATTTACTTATTTCAGAGAAATGGTTACTTATTTGTTCCCTATCTTTCCCCCCAATTCCTGTGCTTATGTGAAAAACGTTGACACTGGGGAGTGAATCGCGTAACTTTTAATCGGCAGTAAAGGGGTCAAACTAAGTGCGGTAAATTTGAGGTTGTGTAGGTTCAATGAGGTCTTCTTTTTAGTGTAGCAAAAGTGTTTTAACAATTTAGGTTTGTTCACACAAAGATAAACATCGTTAACAAAATTTAAGGACAAAGAACTTGCATGGTTTTTCCCAGTGACTATATTCTTCCTTCACTTGGCCTGTATAAAAGTTTTTGCAAAGGATTTACTTATTTCAGAGAAATGGTTACTTATTTGTTCCCTTTCTTTCCCCAATTCCTGTGCTTATGTGAAAAACGTTGACACTGGGGAGTGAATCGAGTAACTTTTAATCGGCAGTTAAGGGGTCAAACTAAGTGTGGTAAATTTGAGGCTGTGTAGGTTCAATGAGGTCTTCTTTTTAGTGTAGCAAAAGAGTGTTTAACAATTTAGGTTTGTTCACACAAAGATAACAAACATCGTTAACAAAATTTAAGGACAAAGAACTTGCATGGTTTTTCACAGTGACTATATTCTTCCTTCACTTGGCCTGTATTAAAGTTTTTGCAAAGGATTTACTTATTTCAGAGAAATGGTTACTTATTTGTTCCCTTTCTTTCCCCAATTCCTGTGCTTATGTGAAAAACGTTGACACTGGGGAGTGAATCGAGTAACTTTTAATCGGCAAGTAAGGGGGCAAACTAAGTGCGGTAAATTTGAGGTTGTGTAGGTTCAATGAGGTCTTTTTAGTGTAGCAAAAGTGTTTAACAATTTAGGTTTGTTCACACAAAGATAACAAACATCGTTAACAAAATTAAGGACAAAGAACTTGCATGGTTTATCACAGTGACTATATTCTTCCTTCACTTGGCCTGTACTTAAAGTTTTGCAAAGGATTTAAAAAATTATTTAGAGAAATGGTTACTTAAAATTTGTTCTAAGTATTTCGATAATCCTGTGCTTATGTTGAAAACGAAATTTTTATGTGGGTTTGAATCCAGTCAACTTTTAATCGGCAGTTAAGGGCAAACTAATGTTGGTAAATTTGAGGTTGTGTAGGTTCAATGGTCTTCTTTTAGTGTAGCAAAAGTGTTTAACAATTTAGGTTTGTTCACACAAAGATAACAAACATCGTTAACAAAATTTAAGGACAAAGAACTTGCATGGTTTTTTATAGTGACTATATTCTTCCTTCACTTGGCCTGCATTAAAGTTCAGAAATCACTAGAGGGCGCTTTTGCTGCTCAAGACAATTATAGTTATAATAAAGAATGATTATATCCCAATGATATAGTCATCTAAGTATTTCGATAATGTCAAGTGTGATACTTTTCAGTTTGTCTAAAAGCAAAAGAAATCTTTATGTGGTTCTCTGATACCAAGTCTAATATTTTAAGGAATGTCTTACTATTATTTCTGAAACACAAAATGATTCGAAGTGATTTTACAATTTCAATATAAAAGAACAAGACAGATGGCAATTATATTTAATCTTGTAACGAAATTGTAAAATAATGTTTGATGACTTGAATGTTTTTTTTAAATTCATTTCATCACGAATAGGTTTTATTAAAAATCTTTTTATTAAACTCCTTTCATAATTAATTGGTTGAATTTTTAATTTTCTTATTGAACTACAATGTGTGATACGTGTATTTTTGAAATTTCCTGAAAATATAACGATCTTGCATTTATTTATGTACATATTTTAAAGGATAGAAGTTAATATATTTTTTGCCTGATGGCAATCCATATAGGAATCCATATTTTGATATTGAAGATTCTATCTGTCTATAATATGAGATAGATAGTTTTCACAAAAATTTATGCTTTCTTCATGACTTTATGCTTTCTTGTAAGACACGTTATTTTTCAATTCAGCAAAAAAAAAGTAATGATAATAATAGTTTTAATTGCTTAATTGTAGTAAGTTTAAGTAACTAATTAAACATTTTTGTTGTTTTTATAATTAAGCTGGCAGAAATTTTGTGAAATCTAAAAATAAGCATTTAATTTCGAATCGAAAATTCTGTACAGTTTCTTCCATTTATTATTTTTTTCCATTCAAATAAAAATAATTTTAATTTCAAATCATGTAATATGCAGTTTTAATTAAATTATATGTCTCGACAAAAGAGTATTACTACGTCATTTTGCATGTTTAATGAATACATATATATTTGCACCAATGTGATTCTGACAGAAATGAATTTTAATTATGAATAAAGCAAGACATACGAGATGAAACTTGTCAAGATAACATTTTAAAGGAGACTTTAAGGCTACGGAAGGATCGTAAAATATTAATTTCAACTCAATAAAGAAATTGTTATGAACAGAGGGAATTTTCTAGGTATTCATAAACGTGTACTTAGATATTTATAGGACCCATAACCGAATGATTAAAGAAAGAGAAAATTGAGATATACAACCTCATTTTAATTTGCGAAGAAGTCTTCCAGAATTTGTTCAGTTTCTCTGCTCAAGATTAAATTCTTTGAAAGGAAAGGGAAAAAAGGAAGTGGGAGGCTGGAAAACATATGTGTGATAAGATCTTATTTGGAAAAAGTAATATAAGATGGGATAAAATTAAACGTTTACTCTTATCGCAAAATAATAACTACTAAGACTTGGTGAGATTTATGTTTTATCAGAAGGGAATCATAACAACTCAAACTGCTTCTTGGGAAGAGATTGGGACTGTATAGGATTTTTGATATTTTTATTACATTAATTGTACAAAGCACAATAAACCAGATTAATTTTTAGATTATAATACTTTGTAATTATGATCTAATTATGATAAGCATCAATGAATTAGTTGTTTATAGTTAAAAGATATACATTGTATCCATAGTAGAACAACAACTTATATTCAGTTTCTTTATTTATTATATTTAGAATAATTTATTATTTAATTAATAACATATAAAATACATTAGTTTATTGTTGTTCTAGATGATTATACCTTTCAAATTTGTGTATTTATTTGTTCACTTTCAAAAAAAGCTATTTTATTTTGTAGTTTGAATTTCTCCAGAATTATATTTTACAATATTTTTGAACAAAATGGTATATGTTTGATAATTTATTGTATTTAGTAATTATATGAAAATATTGATAACTATAAGGACATGTTTTAAGCGAAAAATATTATTAAGTTTAACCGTAGATTAAAATATTTAATTCTATATCTAAAAACAATATTTCGAATTTTTGTAAAACAAGAAGTTTTAACTCTTTATCCCTTGATATTTTATATCGTTTATATAAAATATCACTGTGTATGTCAGTCTAATTATTACAGAACAATGCAACCCATCCAAAAAAAGGCAGCTTTATAAAATTGGATTTTAATAAGACCGTAGATCAAACAGTTTTAAAAAATACACACAAATATAATTCATATTCAAATCTGATATACATATAAATAAATAATCTGCCTACTTTAATTAATGTTATTCCTTTTTTTATTTGTGTATAGAATATGACTTTAATAAACTTCTTGGATAAAAATATAATCCCTTAGTTACTAGGAAATTAAAATAATCAGTTACTTTAATTATGTTTCTCATAATCAGGATAGTATTGCACATTTTTATCTTCTTATCTATAATATAGAAATGGAAAAAAAAAATTATATTAAAGAAAATATTTGTAAATTAAGCGTTGCACAAAATACAAAAATGAATAATTTTGATAGAAATTATATGTAGAATTTTTTAAATTACTTACTTAATTGGATCTGTTTTAATACTGAAGGTTCTAGTTTTAATTAGTATGTTATCTAAAGCTAATCTGAAAAAATTTAGACACAGAAAAAAAAAAGGTCTTAAATAAACTTTTCAATAAATTATGTTAGTATTTTTTCAGTTTCTCTTTGAATTAAATAAAATTATGAACTTTTTTTTAAAGGGAAACGAAATAAAATTGAAAAAAATATGTGGAATAGCTGTTTTGTAGTTTTTGTCTACAACTTTGAATATTTTTACAACTGTTGTACATATTTCAGTTTTTTTTCTCTTTTTTTTTTCGTAAGATAAAACTGAAATACTAGTAAGAAGCTCAAAAGCGGGAGAAACAACGTATAATTCCTGGTATATAACCTAATATCAGAGTTGAGAAACATGTTAGCAAAAAAAAAGCTTAATTTAATTAGCTTTATTTGAAACTCTTTTTCTTTTTTAGTGCCTTTGATGATCAAGTAACCACTCCTTTCGGAAAACCAGAAAACTGTTTCAAGATAATAAATTCATAAGCTAAAACTCATTCTTAAAAATAGTTCACACTCAATTGTATAAAGGAGTGAATAGTGTTTATTACAAAAACATACTTCAGAGAAAGGGCTTCAGGCTTACCTTTGTTATACTTTGATCAAAATGGTAAATTTTTTGAATAAGTACCAACGAAATGGAAATAAATTAATTGCCATAAACTGATAAATGAATTAAATTCTGAGTATTTTTAATATTTCAGTCTGATTTTTTTAACGCAAATTATTAAGATTATTTCTTTTATCGAAAAAAAAATGTCTTTTATGGAAACTGATTTCGTCGGAGTGTGATGAGGAAAGTTAAAGAATTATTAAGTTGATATAAAAATATTAACTATTCATCAGGTGAACGTAAGTTAGTCTAAATAAGAATAATGGCGTTTTATATTCAATTTGTTAATGGTTTTGAAGAAAAAGCTCGAAGTAATATTTCCTTCGCAAACAAATTCGTTTTAATGATTTATAATATATCAGAAGTAAATATTATTGATTTTTTTCTGGCAATTAGGTAATGTAATTGAAGTATTTAACTAAAAAGATTACAAATAATTCGATAATGATTTCTCACATAATTAAAATTAAACAACATCAAATCGTACTTTCAGTATTGCATTGATGCAAAACGTTTTTAGAAAAATGTCGACTTAAATAAAAGAAAAATATATATACTATATGTTTTTAACTTAAATGAAAGTAAATTTCACAATAAAAAGATTTTTATCTTATAAAATTTGTAAATAATAAAATTAATAATTTATTTTTTAATATTATTCTTCTGTACAATTTGAGTAAGTATAGGAACTTATTTAACTTTAGTCATTCTAATAAAATATTGCATATAACTACGCATTTTATGATCAAGAAACCTAGAAGTTAAATTTTATTTATAAACCAGAATTAAATTAATGAAAAATATTTGATATGTTTTACATAAAGCAACGTTTCTGTTTTCGGAAAGAAAGATATGTGAGACAAAATTTGACAGTTCCTTTGTAAAAAATGTTCATAAATAATTTCAAATATTAATATAGCTACTTATTTATGTAGTTATGTTATGCTGCTTACAATTCATCCGTTAATTGATTTAACATTAAGGGCTTCATAGAGATCAAATTCAATAATTTATCACAAGAACGTTTGAAGTTATTTAAGATAGATATCAATTAATTGCGTTTGATTATTTGCACCAACCTAAAGATGGCTTAGAATTATGCCAAGAACTTGCACAGATTCATTTATTTTCATTAATTGTAGATTTCTAATTAGACGATTGTTTTGATTTTAATAAGAGATAATACAATTTCATCTAACGTGCTAATTACATCTCCTTGTGAGTAATTATTAAATAATTAAAGTTCTTTGTAAGCACTTTACCTTAAAACTACTGAATTATGTTTTAATGAAAATTCTGTCATTTATTTGCATTAGAATGATATTAAAGCCATAAGCCTGAAAGCATTTTAATTAGATTTTACAGAAACATATCTCTATCTTATTTAATATAGAATAACAGAATCGCTTGTTATTTCAAATAAGCACATCTACAACCAGAAACAAACAAGGCTTATGTAAACAGGGTTTTGACACATGCTGTGAGACGATATCAAACATTTTAATAAAATATATGATATTACATATTAATATAAATTCTTACAAGACATTGGACTAAATAAATAAATAGTTAATACGCTATTTTGTACATGAAGAGAAAATACATCAATATAATTTTCGCATAATTCTAGTGAAAACACTTAAATAGTTGAATTGCAAAAATATTTTCTCGTCACACACAAACACTCACATGTCCGATTGTATTCAAAATTCATCAATATTTTAATCTACCCAACAAATTTATTCGAACTCGTAAGTATAATAAGCCAAATAACTTCTTCAGGTAAATTAATTTAATTTCCAATGCATATAAAAGAATTATTTGACATTCATCAAAATAAATGAACCCTGTTGAATAAAATTGATCAATAAATATCAGTTATATTGTTTTTAATAATATCTCATTATGAAATGTCTAATTAAGCTTTTATGGTTGCTTAAAGTGTTTGAAATATGTATTAACTATCTTTGAATCTTCTGAATATAGAATAATTATTTTATTCAATGTATTATGCAAAATAATGTATCGGGTAATCAACTGTTACCAAATCTATATTCAATAATATACCTTTATTTTAAAAAAAGTTACAAAACTATATTTAACTTATATCGAAAGAACACTAAAATCTATTTATTTGAAGTTAAATTTAAAAAAAAGTTAATGTACGATTTTCAAAAACCAAACACCAATTTTTTTCGGCTGCAAATGTAAATCATTATAAAGTTCTGTTGTTTTACATTTCTTCATTATTAAAAAAAGAAGTATTCTTTTCATTTTTCTCTTTCAAAATAGAAATGTTTTTATTTAGATATTTGCACAAAATATTTCTTTCCTTGGAGAAAACGAGCCCAAACATCTCCTTTTAGAATTTCTTATAAGCTCTATTTCCTTAAAATGTACATCGCCAGATGTTCCAAATCCGCGAGAAAATGGCAGTACCTTTCTCGTTTCCTATAAAATTCGTGTTTGTAACCAAACGGGATAAGGAGAAAGATAGAAACTCGAAAGATACCATTGAATTGAGCTCATTTGCAAATGGAACCCGAATTTGTTTTCCTGTTTGAGTATCTCTTCCGTTAGCCATTGGAATCTTCTGAATAGTATTCGATTAATCGAAGGTAACAATATAATGGACGTTGGGTAAAAAATATTTTTCTATGATGAATGAAAGTATTCGAATCTCCTTTCAAACCGATTCACTAAAGCTATTAAAGGGCAAGCGAAATACACTGAGAAACTGCTAATTGTGTAAAGAAACTTCTAACTCCGAAATAGAATCATGTTGTTCCTTATACCAAAAGAAAAATTCTGTTGTTGTATTTTGGGAAGTTTGTTCTTAGAGTAAGATTTAATGCGCTTGTAGAAAGTTCTTAGTTCTTAAATAATGATTAGTGTTACCAAACTTCTTGCACAGGTTGGAACAATGCGATATATCAGAATTTAGGAGTCCATGTCTCACTTAAGAGAGTATTTATTAAATTTAGCTAACCAACTCTTTACTATAATGGGATAATACTTCAAAGTGTTGACCATAACAAATTCATTTTTAGCAGCTAATTATGATGAATGAAACTATTTATAACAAAATGAACTTAGCATATTGATCCTGACTCAGAATATTTCTCGAAGTGACTTTGGTATGTGTGATAAAATTATCATTGGCAATAATAGTAGAGCGTACTTTTTTACACTTTTTTATTAAGTAACACAATTTTTTAACACAGTATTTCATTTAAATTGCAATATATTTCATATTTTAAGATGATATACGAATAAGCTATAACATTAGCTTTATGAAGCAATTTGTAAATGAGATTTAATTTAAAATGAAGAAAAATGTTGTTTAATTCATTATAATTGCTAAGGAATAAGGTTTTATTCTATGGCAATATATATATAAGAATGTATTTGTTGATATAAAAAACTGCATTGAATAAAATTCCATGAAATACATAAGTTGTTCTTTTATAATTTTTTTTTAGTTTTTGTTTACAACATTTGTAGATACAAACAACTGTGAAACATGTATAACTTCTATTTTGCTTCCTCCAATCTTTTTAATGAAGCATTATTTACGAAGTTAATGCATGATAACGGATCTTTTTCAATTCTTACTATTAGTTCACTCTCTACCTATATATATATATATATATATATATATATATCTTGTCCAATTTTTCAATCGTAAATAAAATACTAAATATTAATTCATTCAAGCTCAAAAACATTTTTTTAAGCTTGTAGTGGATGACACTTGATGTTAATATGTTTTTTTTTTCAAATTTCAATTCATTAATTAAAAAGAAATAAATACTAACAAACAAAAGTAATGGTCCAACAGCATATATAGAAAGGAAAATCGTTCGTAGTGTTCCTGTAGTGCAATTGAAAATTGCGTTGCTTTTTTAATCTAAAGGTCATGGATTCGAAACCCACCTGGGCTGGCTTTATTTCTGAGAATGTGATTTCTTTATTACTCTACTATTTTATTAGAATAATTAAATTTAATTAACGAATAAATAGTAACATAGAAAAAAATAGTCCATCACCATATATAGAAAGGAAAATGGAAAATTGCAAGGAAAATCGCTTTCTATTTTTTCACTTAATATTGTGATTCTGTCATAAGTATATACATATTTATATTAATTGTAAATATTTAATGAAAAATAACTAAAATAAAATTTTCTTTGTTGACCTAAGTAGGAATTGACTTAAATTTTTAATATTATTTAAACTTCAAAAATAATTCATAAGGAGATTTCCAATTTTATGCAATTTTTCCATGGCTTTTGTTTCCATTTCAAAATTAAAGCATATTGTACTAGATTAAAAAAACGCAATTCATGTTATTTGGTGCATATGTATATTAAGTTTCAGAAAAAAGATTAAAAAAAAGATTAATATGTTAAGGCAAAATGTTTAACAATAAAAGGAAAGCAACGGAACATTATTTGTCAACTTTTCGCACTAGACACACAATCTATAAATGCCCAGAAAACAATAAAATATATATTTACTAGAAATATTATGATATTATACTAATTTACTGTTAGATGAAAATAAAGGGCTACCTAAATGTGAAATTTAATTTTAATCTTCCTAAATTTCAATTACATCAATAGCGACAGATGTTTGAAAATA
The DNA here is from genome assembly GCA_019973955.1 of Trichonephila inaurata madagascariensis. Taxonomy (NCBI): domain Eukaryota; kingdom Metazoa; phylum Arthropoda; class Arachnida; order Araneae; family Nephilidae; genus Trichonephila; species Trichonephila inaurata. The sequence goes on from BMAV01023497.1 coordinate 375,494, forward strand.
TTTCAGTTCTATTTTTTATGTTGTTCCAAATAGTATACCAAAATGGTCTATATATAATACACAGGGTCATGTAAATATTTCCTTAAGAACATTGTTCATGGACAATTTTATAAAAGTTTTGTGAAGACAATGATCAGAAATTTACTCTATTGCAAATTTCATAATTCAATGTCCCCCGTATAACATTGTACTTGTAAAACATGGTTTCGATATCACACAGCCCAAAATTGTATTTTTAACACGGCTTTGATACAACACGATATTAAAAGAATTGTAGCACTTCACAAAAAGGATTAGCTTTAGCTGAAAAAAATTAGAAAAATTTTTTGTTGAAAAAGATTTCTCAGCAATACGTAGTGGAAAATTTAAAAGAGAATTAAGCTCTCTAGCTCTTTATAAAGAAATTCTGAAAGAATTGCAAGATCGAAACAGACAGGCAATTACAACTACCTCACAAAACGTTTGTGATGATGGAGAAATAAATAGTGAAGAGCAGTTTAAAGCAACTTTGATGGTAAAAAAGTAGACTGGCTGTAATTTCTGATTAGAATGACGATGAAAATTAGTTTCATGATCCTAAAAAGCCATTTCTATTTATTTTATTACAAATATTTTTTTTTGAATATATTTTTTGTTGTAATTTTATAATTTTTGTATTTCATATGTTGTATTTTATTTTTTTTAAAAACTTTTTTGTCAATTGGTTTTAAATAAGTTAGATTAATGTATATATTTATTGGTGTTTTAAATGTTATATGCCTTGATAAAAAAAATTCAACATATATTTAATGAATAAATCACTGAAGCAAAGTTACATGTCTTTCGGAACGAAAATGTATTTTAAAAATGAGTTTAATGGGACTTTTATGGAAAAGGAAGTATATAACAAAACAATTTTCACCCTGTCAAATAAATTTTAATAAATGAATTCATTCAGAGAATAATTCTAAAAACAAAACAAAACAAGTATATTATCTAAATTTTTTTTTAATGTACCATGTTTTTATAACGGACTAAAAAGTATAGTTTTTGTTTTCGTCTTTACAATTTCTTCACCTTTCTCTCTTCCTTTTTTTCTATTTTTCACATTTTCATGCATTTTCATCCCCTTCTGAGCTATGGTCTAAATTTCAGGTCTCTAGATAATCATGAAGTTAGTTTAAAATCAATCACAGGTAAACTCCTAGGAGAGCCCACACCATTGGCGACAAACCGAAATTAGCGCCAAGCGAAAACGACAATGGCGGCAAGTGAATATAGCGGGGTAAGGTGGATGCGTAATGAAAATATATGTAAACAATACTGAAATTAAACGTTTGAGATAAATAATATAAAAACAGCACTTACTTTCTTACTAGTGATCTTTTCTAAGTGGAGGGTACAGCGTAATAACAGATTTTAAAACAGTCCTTAAGGTCTCATCGCTAATGAATGATCGTGTGAGCGCCGCAATATATATATTCTCCATCCAAAACTGCACTCTTTCGTTCGTATAATCCCATTCGCTCATTACAATGAGGACATTCATAACTCGAAGCAAGCAATCTCAATATCCTTCCTTCATACACCATTCAATCAATTCTTTCTTACCTTTCACATTCAACAAAGTAAAAATTTCTAATGTATATTCACTCACACACGCATCCATACTTCCAGACCGGTGTCCGATAACAAAATAAAATTCGAAATGCCCGCCGACAAAATACGAAAATTCCAGAAATAGTTAGGCTTACCTTATCTAGTGTATCAAAGTAGGGTTACCAAGATGGCGCAATTATCGCCAACCATAGTAATTCGTGTCAAGGGTGTGGGCTCTCCTAGGACTGAACCTCAATTACAAAACTCCACCCGGACAGACATACAAGAAAACGAGTTAAAAAAAATAACTAATATAATCTTCTGTATTTTTATAACTCTTCTATTTAAAACTTTATTTAGACTTTATTTATACCTTTAAAAAGACCCTAAACTCACTCACTAGAAAGAGAAAACTAAAGCACATGCGAACACATTTTAATATGTTTGTGCCTTTCAAAAATGTTTTTTTAACTTATAATCCTTTCATAATCAAATAAGATAACTCGAAAACATATTTTCTTCAATTGTTGATTCTTTTAACGATTTAGAAAAAAATAATATAGATAACAAATTCTTAAATTCTTTCCAACTTACGAGTCTGATAATATTAATTTAAAGACTTAGAGATTTACAACATCTCAAAGCCAGATTGTCTACTATTGCACGCAACTCCTTGAGAAACATTCAGCTGTAAAGAAATTTCTGTTTCAGAATTCCTTCTATTGTAAGCTAGACAATATTTTCTCGGTTAAAAGTTGTAAGGTTTGTTACATATTTATAGTAAATATTTTGCAGCAACGATAGAATAAACTCAAATATTTCATTTAAGTATCCATTCATCCAAGTTACAGTATAAAATAGTGCCATTGTTTCAAAAATTGCTTCAGAATATTAATATTTGTTTATCTCTATCACAAATATATAATTATATAATTCAATTTCAAGAAGCATCTCTTGGAGCGTATACTTATTGTTTTATGATAAACTGATACATCGTCAACCATTTGGTCATCGTAATCCATAAATTGCATCTGGTAATTTCTCGAAATTACCGAGAGAAATAATTACTTTTCTTCTTTTTATAATTTAATTTTTTCATCGAATATTCATAATTTTGTTCTAAAAATTAGAAATATTCATTTTACTATTACTAAAAAGGAAAACAAACTATTCTGGAATTAAATTTTGGGCCTTATTTTTTATAGCAATTTTTTCCCATCTTTTTTTATTTTCGTCTCCACAGTTCAAATATAAAACTGATGAATTTTCTTTGATATTGAATATTTTATGCAATTAAGAAGTATTTTTGAATTATTGCATCCTGTAAAGATTTTAAATATGATTAATTAAATTCCATATCGGTAGCAATTATTTGCCACTAATGAATTCTACTTTTATTCAATTCTAATAAAATTTCAGTAACCTACACTCATTTTTATGTAAATGAATTTAATATTTTTGAAATGTCTTTTCGTTCTGGTTGCATACATTTATTTTATCTTAATATAAATATTTTGTAGGGATAAAATATTTTTAAATACCTTAAGACAATGAAAAATATTCTTTATTCTTTTTAGTGAAGTGTTACATGTAATACTTTGATTACTTTGAAATTTAAAAAATGTCTCTTTTAAAATATATATAAGGTTTTAACTCGGGAATTTTTTAAAAATAAAATCTCTTTTTTTCTCATAAACTCAGGTCGAAAACCCATGCTTTAAGTTTATATTTAGTTATAATAATGAATAGATTGTTTACGTGAAAACACGTTATGTGTGTGTGTGAAATTTTAAATCTTAATATAAATATACATGCCAATGACGACAACTTTTATAACTTAATTGGTTATGAATATTTTTCAGAAACATATTTGTGTACAATATAAGCATATATCAAAACTATTTGTACTGAATTTTATAAAACTATAACATGAATTATAGAAATTTAACTTTCGCGTTTTCTTCATAAAATACAAAATAAGTTGAATTTTACGTAATCACAATGTGATTCTGATTTCTATTCGTGAAATAACTCTTAGTTTGATTTTAGAATAAATCCAAAGACCGAAATCACAGATTCTATCAGAAATATGTTCGCAAATGTTTACTAAATCCTTTCCGGATTTTCCAAGCAGCTTCTAAATCCTTAGAGTACATCAATCTTCATTTCGATCACACATACGTTGGACAATTGACCATGACAGTATACAAGGGAAAATCACAGTTAAAATGAAACTGAAAAATGTTATCAGTAAAGCGTGCAAAAGTTATTGGATTGAGTAGTTTTCTTTATTCTGTTATACAGTAACGACATGTACTTCTCGTCCTTTTGACAATTAGAAAAAAAGCCTTTAAATGTTAGATTTTATACCTAAATTTAAGTACGTTTTTTTGATTGTTGAAAAGTTTAAGATGAGGATCACACAGAATATTTTACCTAAAAACCTACTTTGAAATATGCCATGAAAGAAAAGCAATTGTTTAATTTTCACGATGTCTTTAGAGCTTCGAAAGCATTACTGACGATGCATTTTGTAATTTTAAATACTCAACCAAATTGCTAGAATATGCGCAAATTGTCTAAACTCATATTTTATTTGTAAATCTAATTCTGTACTCCCTATTCTAATTAGTAAAAATAATAAATACAACAAAATGAATATCGTTCTCATACGTTAGATTTCATCAAACTTAAGAAGACATTCCGATTAAATTCACGCAAAAATAACTCTAGTTTCTGTGGTATTCTTTCGTAAAAACTAGATTATAATTGTTTTTCCCTTAAATTTTTTTGAGTACTTTAATTTATTTCAGCAATCTATCTATCTATCTATCTATCTATCTATCTATCTATCTATCTATCTATCTATCTATCTATCTATCTATCTATCTATCTATCTGTCTATCTGTCTGTCTGTCTGTCTGTCTGTCTATCTATCTGTCTATCTATCTATCTATGTACATATATATATAATATACTTGAAAAAACGTTTAATTATCGAAATTGAAAATGTTAAATACTTCTTAAAGGAAAGTAACTGAAAAAGTTTCATTAAAGAGATGCATATTTATACAAAAATGTAAAAAGTAATCGAATGACTTGCATTTTGTTACATGTGAAATTATTCAGTAAAATAAACTGTAAATTTAATCTTAACAAATTTCTTTCTTAAGCACCTAATCAATTAACAAATAATACACGTATATGAAATCAAATATTTTTTTAACATATAAGTTACTACAATCACAACTTGTTAAATTAAATAAAAGTATCAAATTGATTGAAATATTTACAAGCATTATTGTGTTTTCTATTTTACTATAGATGAAAATTTTGAAATCAAATTAATAATGAAATCGCTAAATAATTACCTGTTTTTCAGAATACTCTCTTTAAATAAAACAAAAATAGATCTAAATCTCTGGTTTTCATTGGGACATCAATAAAATCTTTCTAACATATTACCTACAAAATAAAAGATCACAAGACTGAGATGAAAAAAAAGTGTTTTATATATAAAGCCTCCATTGAATGCCTCAGCATTTACAGCAATGATTCTTTATGAAATAACGTGAGTAAAGTGTGTTTCATTTTGCGTGAACTAACCTTTCCGAACCATTTGGCAATAGAGTTCTTAGGCTATTCTGCAGTAATTGCATGTAATAACTTTGTCCCGTGACGCATTCCGAAGGGAAAATAGGTCTTGTAACGACGTCATGGAATTTTCTAGGGAAAATGTAAACAATCAATAATTCGAACATTCCCCTTGAAAATATTATAATACATTAAATTCCGGACTAGAAAGTTATTTTGGGCATCAAAATACTTCTTAAATATTAATATCCAGTGAATTAACACGCACACCGTTTATTTATAATACTCAAATTTTAATTACGTATATCCTATTTCACAAAACGTGGTATCATATAATTTAGTACTAAAGGATTAAAATCTATATTTTGACAGACTTATTCATGATTACTCTTTAAAAGGATTAAACCGTGAGTTTTTACACAGATTTATTGAAAGTTCCATGTAAAAGAATATCTTAAAAAAACAAAAAGAGTACATGTGCCTTACTAAGCTGTTGAAAATTTTCCGTAAACAATGATGTAAATTCTAAAAATAACTTAAATTCCCCTTCACTTGAACTCAAGATTTTGTTGTTACTATTATATTTTACCCTGTTTTTCCATGTATATTTAAATTCAGAAAAGGGATAATTCTATCACTTGTTTCCTTGGAGTTTGAACAGACAGGATGGAAAATTCTGTGTTCTGATCTTAAAATTATTAAAATAAAAAATAGATGATTAACTATCCAATTTTTAATTTCCATGGCTAAAATTCACAAAAAGAATAATTCGTTACATTATATATATGTGTGGTGTTTCAAGTCGGCATCAATAACTTTTTATAAAAAACAATTTATTCAGTGAGCAGTCGACACATATCTTTTCCTGAGAGCAAACGAACACCAAGTCTTAGAACAGAATATTGAGATTAGACTATTCTCCATTGTCTCAATTGAATAACAAACAATAGTGACAGTGATGAGAACTTAGAAGAATTACCTTATATTAAAACTGTAGTGATAGAAGATAAATTACTTGGAGCTCCCTCTGGTAGAGATATTGAAGGCATATCTTCAACAGGATGATAGTAATTCAAGTGTTAGCAGTCATAATTCTGTGATAATTCCATTTCAACAAGAACAATAGCTAAAAGAAATCTGAAACAAAATGAAGAACAAAGTTAATTGAACCTCAATGAATGAATCGACGACCCGAAAAATTCCTGGAAGAGAAGAGTGGTTTGATGAAAAAGCTTCTGAAGACGTCGCTGTTGCTAATAATAATATTAAAAATAATACTGGAGGTAATTATGGCCAAGGTTTGTGGATAAAAAGCCACTATTACTGGTTTTCAACTTTTGTTTTGGAGTGTCTATATCAATTACAATATGGCATACATATTATAATGACACGTAAGGTTTTAATATATTAAGATTTAGATAAAATCTTTAAGTTTTACGCAATTAGTATTATGAAACTAGAATATTATAAGCTATCTTAAGCCTTTGATATGTTTTTAATTCAGTAAATAAAAAAGTATTATCTCCAGACTTCAAAGAACAATATTTATAAACTAATGGTGTAATAAATAAAATAATATTCTTTTTTTCTTACATATTTAACCTAAACAGCAGTTTTGTGTGAAACATATAGAAAATAAATAATGTACTGACCTCGATAATTTTCTTTCCAAAAGCAATAAAAGATGTGAAGATATATATAAAAAAAATTGATGTAAGGTATGAGACATTACATATATACATGACCAGAATATCTTGCTAAGGTGAATAAAAGATAGAAAATCATAATACGTCATCTATGCATCGAATGAACCACCAAACCAAGATAGTGAAAAGATCCTGCTTGTATAAAGTATATCGATAATGTAATAAACGTGTGACAGGCCTTTATAAAAAAAGTATTGAACTTCTAAAAGTAATTATCTTTGTGGAAAGTAATTAACCAATACTTCGAATAAATCTCCAAGTCATGAGAAAGAACTTTGAAACTTCGAATTTCCTTTTGATTAATCGGATTTCTTTTCCAGCTTTCAGAAAATCCTTCATTCTTTCAAGGAGTAAGGTATATTTAGTATTGAAGGTATTGGAATTCTATGAACTCAAGCCTTTTTTGAGAACACTTCAATAAAAGAATTTTTTTTTGTTATAAAAAGGATTGCCTCATTTAATGCAGTCTCGTTCCAGAAATAATAATGCGCTTAAATGAGTGTAAATTTATTTCCGTATTTGTGTTTCTCTCCCACTTATGGTTTTTAGTTGTCTGAATTTTTAAAATTCATGAGTCAATTAAATTAGAAAGTGGATATATATACTATGTAAATTATTTTTAAGTACGGAAAGAGAGAGAATAAAAAAATTCAAATTTTTCTCTCGAAAATGTTTTTAACATTAAGGAACAGTTAAATAAATTAAAATATATTAATTCTGCTTTTGAAGTTTAGAAGATATGGAATATTAATTTGCTAAGTCTACATTTTAAGAATTTTGTAAATTTTATAATCACGTAATAGTTCTGAACTTTGTGATATGTCTATCTTTCCTTTATAATGCATTGTTGTCATTATAAGCTCAAGATAATACTTACACTACGAAAACTGTTGAAACAATATCCTTATAAATTACATGATAATCAGTCAAAATATGTTCAAACTGTAACTCTGTTAAATAATTTCACTAAAATAATTGCATTATTTGTTACTGTATAAATTAATTGAATCAGATTAAATGTATTGTATGGTTAAATATATACTGCATTATATAATTATTGTATAATATTTGAACATAATCTTTATGATTTCTTAAAGTATTTCAGAACCTTTTATAATTAGTAAAATTTCCTAATTAACTTAACGAAAAATCGTCAGAAATAGAAAAACGAAGGGATAAAACCGTAGATCAAAATATTAAATTTGAAAAAAAAAGTTATATGCAGATGATTACAAAATTCGTACAGATATATAACCTGAATATTAAAAATTTACTTTATAACATTATAGAAAAATTTATGTAATATTTCGCTTTTTCTAATAGTACACTGAATGATAGTAAAATTATAGTACTTAAGAACAAAAAAGTTGAATAAAAAAGGAAATTAGGGTCATAAAACTCTCTGAAGAAACCCCTTCCTGGGTTTTCCCGAGCTGATTTCGGGCAGGCGAAACGTATGATCCTGGCTCATCCCGAGTGTAGCTCGAGTACTGTGAAAATTTACACTGTGCAATCGGTCATTCCCGAATTATTTCATATGTGCTTTTTATGGTTTCGTATAATTAAAAAGTACCACTCGGTTGAATTTTCTGTAAAAAGAGGACGCCCTTCTGCTGAGCAACATCCCCCCTCCCCCGCCCTTCACGCTTGTCTGAAAGTCATTTTGTTGACTATATTCCCCAACAGAGAAGAAAACTAATCTAACCCGACAGTTTATTATTTGTTGCTCAAAGAGAAAGTAATAGGGAAGAAGAAAAGAAGAGAAACAAGATTCTACTGTCAGGTTTGCGATGCTCGATTATATGTAGTGCCGTATTTTTGAACTTATTATACACAATCAAATTTTGATTCACAATTTCGTGATCACTTATGTAAATAAAATTTGTAATTCAATATAAAAGCTAGGTATTCTAAGCTTTATATTTATAGTCAGTGTGAATTGACTTCAAAATCTAATGATTTCTACCATACAGAAAGCTAATTTTACACGTAAATTACTCATTTATTTAAATAGATTTTCTTAGATTAATTTTTCGGAAATTTTGTTTGCGAATGGTGCTAATATGTTTAAAACGATATGCATATTTGAAAATAGGCATGAAAAAGAATTGACATTTTTTTTTATCCATAATCTAGAAATAAAATAATCCTGGAAGGAGAGAGAGTTAAATGAATATATGAATTTTTCAAATTTATAAACAATTCTTGAACTATTTGTGAATAACGTTAGTGATTACTTATAAAACTAACAGCCATCAATGATTATTAGAAAAATTATGTTACAATATTGAATTTTGACAAAGTATTTACTTAGAGAAAAATTCGCATAAATTTTTCATTTTGTAGGGGAAACTGAATTTTTGAAATAGTGCCTATTATGCCCAAATTTGGGAGTATATCAATTTTTATAAGTAAACAGAGAAAAAACGAATTAGTCATTGAATCAAAAAGATGTATATAAATATGAAAAGGATGTATAAATCTATTGACTTGCATTTTTATTTGAAATTTAAAATATAACTTTCCTGTTTCAAGCATAAGCTAATAAATATTTTCTCCTTCTATATTTGTAACAATTATTTTTATGGTTAAATTATATATATATTTATGTATATATAAATAATTTTTATATAATTATTAATTTTAATATATATATATATGCGTGTATGTGTATGTATTTATATATATAATGGCATGGACGTATGTTAAGTACTTTTTAAAGAAAGAAATATTTAAAAACTAGAAACAAATTCGAAATTTATTTTCGGATAGAATAATACGTTAAAATTGATTACTCGCAGAGTTGAAAACATATGATATATTTATAATAACAAATAATTAACATATCTAATTTTTTTAAAAAATCAGTAAGTACATTTTTTTACTTTAATATATGATGTCCATATCCATTTTATATAAAAATAAGTAAAATACAGAAAACTGTATGTTTCACATGGAAAAATGGTCTAATTTAAATAAAAACAAGTAGCTTATTAAAATTAGGTGCTGTATGTAAATTAATAGTATTAAAATATAGGATAAATAAAGAATTTTTTTAATGAGAAATTGTTTTAGAAATTAAGGCATACGACTACATTTAGGACTGTGAATTTGAAAAGTGTATAAATAAATGAATTATTTTTATATTTAATATGAATTGAAATAGAATATGCATATAAAATTGATTTGAGAATATTATTACAATAAAAGAAAACTTTAAAAATGCAAGGTTTTGGCAAAAATTGAAGGAAAAAAATACACGTTTTGAAACTAATCTTCTTTTTTGGAATATGTTTCTATAACAATAAGATTTTACTTTCCATAGTCTAAAATTCTCTATACAGCTTGAACAAGAATTTTTAAGCAATTCACATTATTTTCGGAGTTACAATCAATTAAAATCGTTACCGATGTTTTCTGTTAAAAGTTTTCTACTTTGATATATTAAAAAATAAATAAAAACACTTCTAAATTGAGAAGTTTAAAAATAGGCTTTCAAGAACAGTATGAAATACATCTTTAATAAATTTTAAATGAATAAAAGAAAATTCTTTTGAGTTTTCGTATTTTAAAAATTTTAACTTTGATAAAAATACAATTTTCCAGAAAATATACTAAATGATAAAAATTATTTAGGGAAGAGAAATATATATATATAAAATAAACCAGATGGATAAAAACTTTTCTTGTAAGTTTTTAATTATTTTTTTAAAAGAATAAGGCAATAAATATTTTTTAAAATACTCTAAAAAATATAATTTAATAAGAAGACTTCAACTTATGGTTAATTTTTCAACTCCTACTATTAGCTCATTCTCTCCCTATATTTATAAAAAACCCCCCCCCCCCCTGGAATGGCCTAATTTCTGAGAATGTGATTTAATTTTTACTATACTATTTTATTAGAATAATTAAATTTAATTGATGAATAAATAGCAACAAACAAAAAAATAGTCCAACACCATATATAGAAAAGAAAATGGAAAATCGCTTTTTTTATTTTTTTGTCCCTTAATATTGTGATTATGTTACATGTATATACATACTTATATTAATTATAACTTTTTACTAAAAAGTAACTAAAATAAAAATTTTCTTTGTTGACCTAGGTAAGAATTGACTTAGAAAAATTTTATTTTATATTATTTGTTTTTTTGAAATCGTCTCACATTAAAAGGCTACTCCTTCTCCTTTAATAAAGGAAGGAAAAAAACCCAAATATGTTAAATATTTAATTAAAAAAAATCCATTATTTTTCTCCAAAATTCAGATTTTTAACGTAGTAATTTTTTTGTTAAAATAAAAAGATAGCTGCAACTATTGTAATCGTATTCCATTAATTCTCAAAATGAATCTTTTATAAAAAGTATATCCGTTAACGTTTAATAAATGTGTAAATATTTCACTTTTGTTTGTAAATATTGTAATATGATAAGACTCGAAAATACTTATGATGGTAAGAAAATTATTTCTCTTAACCCCTTAACTGCAGATTTAAAGTTGCGCGATTTGCTCCGCCGTGCCACCGTTAAGCACAAAGACACGCGTATGCCACGTATTAGGGAGAAAAGAAAAGGCACAGATAAGCAAATTTTTCTCTGAAAAAAGTAAATACTTCGTAAGCACATTCAATGTAAATTTGTTGCATTTCAAGGCTTTCAGAACAGTTTTGCTGAAAGCAGTGCAAAAAAAAAAAGAATCGTTTTTTGGAAAGACGTTTATACACGCCAATGACATCTAACGCACTTATTGAATGAGACGGATATATACGCCAGAGATAGATCATGGGCTTACGGCAGACAATGGCAGATAAACCAAACTATCACGATGATCATGAAAAATCCGTTTCGCTTTTTTTTCTTTTATATACGTTTATATACGCCATGACGTTTATATACGTCAATGACATTTAATGCACTTATTGAACGAGCCGTATATATACGCTAGCAGCAGATAATGGGCTTACGGCAGATAAACCAAACTATCACGATGATCCCAATTTTTAGTGAAAATCCATTTCGCTTTTTTTTTCTTCATTTCATTGAGTCTCTGAAACACATATTCATTTTCATTTATTGTCAAAGTATCATTAAAATTGAATGAAACTTTCCTGTCTTGTAAGACATGAATTTGCCCGGAAAAATGACGACTTTTTTCTATAAATTTATATTCACTAAGGATAAGATTGCTAAAAACTCTTCTAGTTACGATATACTTTGGGTTCTGAAGCACTTAATCTTTACTAGAAAGTGTAAAATGTTTTTATGATCTGAAAACTTTTTATGGCATCAGTGAGTGGTTACAATTTAACTTTTTTACTGCACAGAAATTTTATTAATCCATTTACTACCTATAAAGCATCGATCATTATAAACCACGTACATTGATCTAAAATTACCGAGAAGCCTTCTACAAGTTAAAAATTCATATTTAATCTTTTCAAAGTTTCAAAGTCAAAATACATATTGAATGTTAAGAGACACTTTCCCTAATGTAATCGGTAAACGACAGAAGAATAGAATGTTTATTTTATGAGCAACTACCATGATTCAGCATTTTTATTATTAATGTTGTATAATCCTTTTAGGTAGATTGCGATCTACCCAATTAAAAAGATTTATTCAGGAATTTAAATGATGCATAAGAATTCAGTTAATGAAAGAGTGCTGTATTTTAGCATAAATGGTATTTTAAAATTGAATTTAAGTAAAATCATCATAAATATGCAAGGAAAATTTTTTAACATTAAAATGAGGGGACTGAAATATTTTTTCGTGATAAAAGAATTTCGTGTTGAACGATATTGCAAAGAAAAAGAATCATATTCCAACAAAATTAAGTTTTTTAGAGTATATATATATATATATATATATATAGAGTAGTATTTTTAGAGTATATATATATATATATATAATGTATAGAGTAGTATTTTTAGAGTATATATATATATATTTATATATATATGTATATGTATGTATGTATGTATGTATATACATATGCATGTATTTAATAAAAAAAAAAAAAAACAAAAAAAAACATTAATGAAATTTAATGCAAAAAGTTCAAGTTTTTTGGAAAAAAAAAATGCATTAATTGATTTTTGGAAAATAATCTGATATTTTTCTTTGTATTGTTTTTTGCATCAAATTATCAACAAATTGTTCAACTTCGTTCATTTTGTTCTTCATTTCACCATTGGAATGTGCGTCTAAATAACTGGAAATACTTTTCAAAATGTTCCTCATTTTGGATGATGTGAGAACAAAAGCTGAATTATTCATTTTATTTTTATCTTCGGAATCTACAACAATGATATTTTTGAACATTGAACAAACTCTAAAATGTCTTTGTTTGCCATTAGGAGCTGTACATTCATTACCATGATCTACTGCAATGGACTCTTCCGATAATACAGTAGGGCAGTGCAATCCGACTGTTGTTTTCCGTATTTTGTTCAATTCTTAAAGAAAAATAATTTCGTTTTTAGTGATTTTTTTTGTGTTAAGGGGGAAAAATACATGAAAATATATGGTAGTTTGCCGGGACCGTTGTATTATTTTGTGTAAACCAATATTTCGTCGTAAGTCATTTCGTGTTAAACGTATTTCACTGTATTTTCAGATGTAATTCACAATTCGTGTTTTGCATGTGCACACGTTTTCTCTGTATTCTTTCCAAGTTAATGTATCAATTAATGAAATTAGTATAAACATGTTAGTGCTAAACTAAGATAATTAAAATGACAAAATTAAACACACACTTTATTTTTTTAGTTACATTTACTGGAAATCGAATTTTTTCCCTTTAAAATACTGAATAAAATTGTTCATGTTTTGAAGGTACTAAGCAAGAAATAAAGATATCTTTTTAAATATTGTGAGCAAAATTTTATTTCTCTAAAAAAATAAAGTAAAAAACAAATTGGTTTTTCGACTGTACTTTTAAGGAAAAATAAATGAAAAAAAAAATAATTGTCCAAAAATAAATTAAATTAAAAATAAGGATGTAGTTTAAGTTCTATAAAAGCAAATAAGGGTTGTGTATTGATCAGAAAGATAGGTCAGAAAGATAAATATTAATGATTCAAAATATTAATCTTAGAAGATTAATAAATATCTAATTATAGGTATTTGACTGTTATAAAATTTTAATCTTGCTAAAATTATTTAGATTATATATGGAATTATAACAAAAATATAATCACGAATTTTTTCCTTGATAAACCTCGTAGAAAAAGAATATTAATGTGTATAATCTGTAATAATTTTTTGTTTCATTACAAATCATACCAATATTTTCTTATTCTGAATTTTAACACATAAACAGCATATCAAAGCATTAAAAGACAACATTCAAGACATCAGCATATCAGACATTTACGGCAAATAACTTATTGATTTGATTTAATTTTTATTTATTCTCAGCAAAGTCAAAAAAAAAAAAAAAAAATTGAAGAGGAAATTTTATTAGTCGAAATATATATTCACGAATACAAATTAAAAGTACAAACAAAAAAATATTATTAATGTGTTAGAGTTAGCGATCAATTTTTAAGTAATAATTACCATAACGTAATAATAGTAACAAGAAAAAAAAATATTTTGATTCCAAATAATATTTTGTTCGAAATCACAGTTCAATAAAAAGTTTTAGTTTTGCAAGTAAAATTGTGACGCATGTGCATTATTTTAATTTTAATAATAGTTATACATAATGGAAAGTATGGCATGGAAATATAGACTCTTTGGTGTAGTTATTGATACTAGTATTTAAGAGCCCCCAACAAACTATAGGGAAACTCTTTCTATCATTAAAAATATGATTAAAGTTATTTAAAAGCATTTTTATGTTATTTATGAAGTTATTTAATGCTTTTAGTAATGTTGTACGTTTAAAAACTGATAATTATTACACTTAAAAAGTAAATAAATATGTTAATCGTATCGATTTCCAAAAAGGGACATAAGTTTTTATAAATAAAGTATTTTTTCTAGGATTTTATATTTAATTTCATAACATATTCTAAATGTGATATAATTATGACAGTTCCTCCTTTAAAATTAGAGCACAGAAATTCGTATAATTTCCTTTAAATGAATTTTATCCGTCTCATTCCATTATCACCATACCAATGCACCTGAATAGAATTGAATGCAGAATATAATTGGTATATGCTGTAGTTGGCATGCTTGACAGCTAGATGAAGGAGTAAATTCTGGTGTAAATGGGAATAAACCTAATCATTAAAATCCTCGAAATCCACGTTCTTTATAATGATATATTATAGGATTGATACATTTGATATCGCCAAATTACTTACATATTTGTCAAAGATGGGTTAATGAAATTTAAATAATAATATACTATGTATGTTATTATGTTTTATTAACAATTAAGCAATAGCATTTAAGGAAACGCATTTTATTTTGCCGAATTTTATTTTTACATTTAAATTTCGGAGGGGGGGGGGAGTATCCTTTCCACGGAACCATTTACAGTCATAAAGAAAATTAAATTTAATGGTGATTATTTTCCATGAAAAGATGAGAAGCATGCTCCAATGCACAAGGGTACATCACATTCCGAACAGATGCAGCGGGTCCTCTTTTCTTTTCCTTTTGTGCTACATTTCCTACATCGTCTATTCTTGGAAACCATCTTTGACATATGATTTCCCACACTGGATAAGCGCACATCATCCGGAACTTCACACTTGTTTGCTTGGAAGCTAGCAGGACGTCCTATCCTTTTTCTTGAGGAATATCCGTCTATTAGCTGACGAGCTAATGCTATACGGAATGTTAGCTAGTCTAAATTTCTGTTTCTTTTGTTCACTTCCCACAGTATGAAACTATTTACGATGCCCCCATTTTACAGATCTTCTTCCTATTTGGTATCTTTCTTTTCTTTATAATAATATTAAATAGCTACTGGCACAAAATGTACAGAAATATACGAATAAGAAAGTGTTATTACAATAAAAACAGTGTTTTACTCACGTTTCAGCAGAATCCTTGAGCAGTACAAATGTCACATCAAAACAGATGTAGTAGGACAAATCTCCCATAAAGCTTTCAATTATTCGAAACCAAAATTGCCACCAATTACATTCAGTCGATTGAACACTAGATAGCAGCACAAAACTGAAGCGGGAAATTGTGTTCCCAACGTTCTAATAGTAGCGTCAATATATTATAATGGGAATTGCGTTTCCCACAGGCGTATTTTGTAGGATCTTGTAGGTGTGAAGTAATCTTCCCACGACCCACTAAAGGGTTAAATGTTTTAATTTTGCGACAAAAACTAATTCCACACCCCAAAATTAATGTATCTGTAGATATATAGAACTATTGCTTTAAATAGAGTAATACAGTAGAGTCCCAAGAGAGAGAACTCAGCACTTGATAAACCGGCAGTCAGAATAACTCGGTCATATTTTTGATAGTCGAAAAAACTCCAAGTAGTCAGTTTTTGCGAAATCGGCTTCATACCTTCATAATTTTCTTTCTGAGGTGTTTCTGATCAGTTAAATTACTGTATACTTTGTTTTCATTAGTTTTCTTCTTCATGTAGCAAATACTGTATGCCTTAAAAAAGTACGTACTTTTCCATTTAAGAGTATTTGGGCATTTTATTTTCTGTTGTATTCTCAAGCAAATCATACATACTAGTTAAGTACAATATTTTCTGCGGCAACACTTGTATTTATTTTTTTAAATCCTATTCTCGATATCCCGGCATTTTCACAAACTAAGGCCACACTTCGGTCCACATTAGGCCGAGTTTTCGGGACTCTACAGTTCTGTTTTCTTCAAATTTGTGTTCTGAAAGTTTATTTCTAAATTATGGTATCCGACTACGTTCGGAACCCTGAATTTGCAAAAGCGTATAAATGGATAATATTCATGATATTTAGTGTCACTTAGATTTGAAAATGTATATACAATTGTTTTAAGAATAGAGTATTACAATATAAAAAATTATTTTACAATACTTTGACAAAAAATGAACATAGAATGACCCATTTTCAAAATATTCTCCTTTTGTGAAAATTGCTTCTATTATAATAATATTTTGTTTGTATGCAGCTCAGACCTCTGTACAGAGGCTCAACTAGAATGTTTGAAATATGTAACTTAGAAGTGGGTTTATCCATGTTTTACGTCACCAGAGGGGAGAAATTTTAAGAAAACAATGCCGATAATTATTTCAATGGGTTGTCTGAAAATAATACGAATTTTTCAAAAAAAAAAAAAAAAAAAAATAGTTCAAACTCTGTGGAGAAGTCTTTACTTTAAAAAAGTATATATATATATATAAAATATTATTATTTTAGAAGCGTTTTTTATAAAAGGAGAACATTTTGAAAAAAGGTTATACTAAATTAATTTTTTGCCAAAACATTGTATTTAAATAATTTTTTTTTGTCAAAAAAATGTCCTTAAAACAATTTTATACACGTATTCTAATCTAAGTGTCACTAAATATGTTGAAAATTATCCATTTATGACTTTTTTTAAAATCACGGTTCCCAACGTAGTCGGATACTTTAAAGAATTGGTACATTTAAAGTACTTGAAATTGTACTTTGGAAATATCTTGTTTATGTTCTTATTGATCCTGTTATTTGTGGATTCTAGTACGATTCAGATAATGAAGTTAAAAGTAATACATACCATGAATTTTAAGGCATTAGAAGCGTCCATAATTAGAGTTGTTTTCCTGAATCTTAAGCTGATCGATTAGAGTAATACATTTGAATTAATGTCACTTTGAATATTTATAGCGATGTCTCAAGAAAAAATAGCTTAAAACAGTAAATTCGGTTAAATGATATAAGGGTTGTCCAAATTAAAGTATCATTGTTGTAATAACTCCGCAATTTGAAGAGAAAAAGGAGTGCGCTTGCCCTGTAGAGGCAGAGGAGCTCTGGGAATGCATGCGATATTGTCATGGATGCCTCTAAACGGTATGACTGTCAATGCTGCTTCATATTTTTTCGCATTGCATGAACTGAGAAAGAATATCAAGAGCCGCTGACATGGCATGCTGTCCGGCGGGGTTATCATCTTGCATGATAACGCTCTTCCTCATGTAGCTGTGGCGTGCCAAACATTGTTACTACAATGCCGCAGGGAAGTCGCGAATATCCAACTTCAGCCCTGAACTCTCGCCGTGTAAATACCACATCTTTGGTCACTCAAGTAAGCTCTAAATGGACTGAGATTTTCCGACAATAAGGAGGTCAAAGCTGTTGTTGAATTTTGGTTCCATAACCAACACCGGAGCTTCTTCACCTTAAGTATCATCATGTCGTGGACCACTGAAACACTTGTTTCAACATACAAGGTAACTTTGTCTAGCCTATCTACGTGTGTATTACTTCTTCCCTTTGTATACTAATTCATATTAATTGCATTAAACTATTTATCAAACAAACTGTAGTGCCATTTTCATTTGTGTGACTCTTATGGATTTTAAAATAAGGCATACTAAAAGCAATTGATTTGTGCCTCTAACAAGATAATTAGATAATTATTTTACGCATATTTGCACAAATTATGGGATAAATAAACCTCAATTCAAAAGATTATGATAAATGAGAATGGCCAACTCTATTCGAGATCTTACAACTTTTTTATTTCGGTATTTATATGGTACTTTAATTTTTGTAGTATAAATTATTTACTTGAACAAGACAGTAAAGATGGAATAATGAATAATATCAATACCAGAAGAGAGATAACTTTAAATCAAATTTTTATTTCTGCTATTTTTGCTTCATTTCCAAATGGAAATGTGCATCTCTAACTGTTTTTTGATCTTACCGAATCAAGTATTCAAGGGATGGAGGAATACATAATGCATCTTTACATAATCAATACATTTTCTTAAATAAAGATTTATGAAGTTATATTTATTTTTACTGTAGCATTCTGTTTGTCGTAGCTCGTAGCTTAAAAATGTTTTCTAAGTACTTTGCATAATTGAATATTTTGCATCAGAAACAAGATCATTTATGTTTATACCTTATCTTAGAAACAGCGATTTATTTATTCTGGATAATGGAGATTTTTAGACTTGTTTTGTTTCTTACGTTATTCTTCATTTATTAAAAATAATCATCGCAAGAAAATTGTTTTAAAATCTTCAAAATCTTTTGCGAGTGTTGTATTTAATCCTTGTTTATTTAGAATTGTTTTGCATTTAAATTTATCTAATTTAAAAGGCTATCATGTAAAAATAAATTTTCTACTTCAGTCTTTTCAAATCATATTTCGTAAGATATTAATTTAAAAACACTTTTTTAAATTACTGTAATGAAACTACATTGGCTAGAATTTTTTATATTCAAAGAGGACTGGTGTGATACTGTAGACCAAACTTGAAATTTTGACCCCCAGTCGGGTAACGAAGTCGACACTAAAATTGATATCTTAATGTTCCATCTTATACATTGCATCCTTTAAAGATTTCTACGCTCAAACTAATTTCACTAATAACAGCAAACTTTATTCCATGAAACTGGAATTCAGCCGGGAGAAAAATCAAATCAGCCACTCAGTTTGAAACTAAGACAGCTAAATTCCGGAGACTATCCACAGCGGACCCAGCATTCACAGCTGTCCACACACATTAAAATTTCAATTAATATTTTTCTGGGGAAATTCATGACAAGCATGAGTAGACTTATACATAGTAGAGCAAATAAAAGTGTCCCGGACAAGTGGATATGATTGGACATGAAAGTGACATGCACACCAAGTAATCGAAACGGGTTTTGAATCTTAGTGCGGGCTGAGTCAGTGGGATTGACCAGTGGCAATCTATGTGTAGCAACATTAACTGGAAAGGAAAAGGCTTATAGTTGCTTCCAACAGGATGATGCAACTGCCCATGCATCCTGCCGAACCAGGTGGAACATATTTACACGATCTTCACTCCTGACAGAATTGTTAGCACATGTCAGTTTAATCTCGGCCGTAGCTGACCTCCCAAGTTACCTGATCTGTCCGTATGTACCTATACTTTTTGTAGGGAACCCTCAAGTCTTTAAGAACTACAGCTGAACATTTCTGATGAGATTGTAGCAATTAGATAGTCCAGCTTTGATTTGCCTTCCGCAACATGCTGGCCAGGGCCCAAATCTGCCAAAACTTGAACGGTAGTCCTTTTCAACATCTGCTATAAGCAGGGTAGCGAACTATCTCCTTTCCTTCGCTGTATTTCTTCGAGCACTTTTATTTGTCCTACCCTGTAGAAAACTAAGTTATTTTAAATATGTGTATGGTGTTCGCTCATATAATTACTGGGTTGCGTCATGTGGGTTACACAAATTAAAAAATAGACCTAGACTTTACCTATATACATAGTAATGTGAAAACGTTGTTGAAAACGTTTGCATGCACAATATGCATGCAACGGTTAAATGTTTAAGAGCAAGATACATGCAATAGCGAGGCAAAATCTGATTGTTCGACTAGTATGAACTGTAAGAATGACATCATTCTCCACATCGCAGACATCTTCTGTTACAGCTGTAGTATTTATGATTTCTTAATGGTATCCATGGGCGACAAAGTTATGCTCTATTAGCAAATTTGTGGATACAGTCCCGAAATATTTCAATATAGAAAAAATGCATTTAGAGTGGTGCTATGCTGCTAATCATTATCGTTTCCAGTAAAATGGCATAAGACATTAAGAATTTTTTTGTCTTAGGAATAATATTTGCTTAATTAATTTATCTTAAACATCCAATTTTATGTAATTTGTTTTCATTTATTGTGTTTTGAAAACCATTAAATACTCTCATTAAACCAATGAAATTTAAAAGTTTGAATTAAAATATGTTTTCTAGAACGAAAAAATCCTTTTTCTATGTTGTGTTTTGGGATATGATATACTACTTGCAAATGAATTTTAAATCCATAATCATTACTTATTTAAAGTATATATGTTTATTAGTTTTATTAAGGCAAAGAGTATATTTATCTGAGTTAATTTTTAACATGTAATTTTAATGTATTACATTAAAAGGATTTTAGGGAAAACATTACAGTTTGTATGCGATAAATATATTAGCAAACTATTTTTATACGAACTAATCTTTTTACTACTTGTAATAAAAAGTATGCTGGTTAGAAATTTTAAAAAAAAAGCCTTTTGAACTTAAATGCATAACATTTTGGTACAAAATATTTTATTAATATTTTATAATTAATAATCTTTTGGAAAAAAAGACGAAAGATAATTTATAGAGGAAAAAAAGTGCTAATTCATTATAAGTTGGTGACAAATTCAATTTTAAAACAATTTGCACTGAGTGAAAATCAAAAGAGAAATGTCAGTCAACGAGGTAGTTGGTTTTTAACTGTCTCAAAACTGATTAATCAATGATGGCAGAGCAGAATTTCACCAAATTATATAAAGATTAAAATGCTTAAAATAGTATTATCTACAAAATGTCATTAAAAACTAAGAAAAACGAAGACGAGTAAATATTGCATAAGCATTCAAATTAAGATCTGAATTTTTTTAAGAGACATAAAGCATTTTCGCAGCTACAGAAAAAATTTTAACAAGCTGTCATGCCATTTCAGAAACTTTTTTTAAAATTTTTTTAGAATTATTTGACTAATTATTCTAAAGGTCTTTTCTATGATCAGAAAAATGAATGGATGTATACTTCTAGTGAAATTTTGTCAAAAGAAAGTCCAAATGTTGTTTTTTTTTAAGTAATAAAAATGCAGCAAATTTTTCTCGTTGTAGAACATAAGTAGCTCTGTTTGAAAAAAAAAACACAACAAAGCCAAAACAACTGTCCTTGGAATACATCCAGACTTTTAGAAACAAGTTCCTCAAATTAGGTAAATATGCAGAAATGAAAAGGGATATAAGCTACTGAATAATTATAAAGGTTTCTGTGAATGTTATTCTCCCTTTCTTTCTTTTTGAGACCACTTTTGAAAGGCTTTGAGGGACATTATTTATATTTTAATGTAATAGTGATTTCCTAAAAAGTTTCATTATATATATACTTTAGTAACTGATGAGATATGCGTAAGGAAATTTTTTTCTGAAAAACATAATCTTGAATGTTTGGCTTAATTTTACTATATATATGAATATATATACATATATATTGGATATATCGTCTTAAAAAAATTATTGGTTAGCATAAATATATGTAAGTATTTTATCTCCGTTTTTCTTGTTAATTATTTTTGAAATCATCATTATTTTGATAATCATATCTATAGTTCCTCCAACGTGTAGATAGATATAGACATCAATTTCAATAGTGTTTTGTTTTTCTATTATGTCGAAAATTTCTGCTGAACGGGAAGGTTGGATCAGTAAAGCAATGCTTAACCCAGTTTCACTGTCCTAAAGCAGGGACAGATATATATATATATATATATGAAAGAAAAGCTCTGCTGCTATATTAACTGATGAGGACTAAAGACAACACAATGACTATATTTACATACCTTATATTTAAATATTGGAAACGGATATAGCTTTCTAATATGCTTTTGTATATTGAAAATAAATAAAAATCCATGTTGTTGCAATAAATGGCAATTTGCCTGACAAGCTCTTCGTATTTTTAAATACTAAAATTTAAATGCAACTCTTAAATAATTTATCAGAAACACATCTACATATAGGAACTCAAATCGGATTTTACTTTTATTAACTGTTAGCATAGAATTTGCATGCCTGTTATTGGTAATGAACCTCATGATTTTGAACTTCGGTGCAGATATAACGCAGGATGTCAATATTGAAATGTGTGAATTTGTTTAAATTAATTATATAGAGTTAATATAATCCATGTTTTTTTTTTTTTTGCACATATTATAATGCGAATACTTAAAAGAATATAGTTTTATATAATGTTTTGTAAATACTGATAACAGTTTAGTTGTTTTTGTGAAATAAGAGGCAACTTATCAAACAAACTTCGTATATTTAATATTAAGCTTATTAATAAATTGTTATTGTTTTAAAAGCGTCATGTTTAATTTAATCATCAGAAACTCATATATGTATATAGCCTACTAAGAAATTATAAGATCCCTTTAATTATGGAAAATATGAAATAAATAAAGGCTCTGATTATAATACTTGAACACATAAAATATATTACAATTTCTTTATTAGAGTGAAGTTGAAATTATTTTTAATAATACAATAAATTATTAAACAAAAAATATTGTTTAACAAAAATAGAAATAAATAAGACGCGTTATTTATGGTATTGGTCCCCCTTTTTTCCTGATAATCTCAAAAACTTTGTTTCAAAATTAAATGACCATAAGACTAAGTCCAGTTTTAGAAATAAGTCTTTTTTGTTTCATTGCTGCTTCCAATTCATTGGAAGGTGCAAACTGTCTGTTTTTAGCATAAATTTTACGAAATATTATAACTCAAAGATTTTCCAAAAAGCACAAGTGTCAACTTTGAAGTGGCAATGGAAAAACGTTAACCCTTACTATTTTAAACTGTCCCTGAATGTATTTAGATGAATGGGAGACAGTACAGTCCATCTGAAATATCCAGTTATCCAATATTGCGTCCATACATCCTGAAATTCACTGTAAATCTTTCAATTCATCATGAGTAAAGACTCCGAAAACTTTTACTGATCCTTTTTTTCATCTGTCGATTTAAACATTTGTTCCATTTCTACCTCAAGCCATTCAAAATATGTTTGTCATGGAGGCCATGGAGCTTGAATTTATATTCCTCCGAAAATATAATTTATTTCCACTCGTCGTTCCAAGAAGCGACATTTTTAAATCCATTTCAGCCTCTACTCTGGATAATGGTTCAATAACTTGATTAATTTCGTCATTTTCAAAAATTTTGTATCAATAATTAATTTAATACTCTTCCTAACTGTGACACGGGAAGTTCTTTTGTAGAAACTTTTTGAAATTCCACGAGTTGAAACACTTTTTTAATTGATAGTCTAAGAATTCGCCAATCGTTCCGTGCTACCAAAATCCTGTTATTTTCGAATCTTCTTTTTTTGTTTCAATTATCTCTTCTAATTAGGACTTTGTGAAGGGCAATTTTCGATCACTTCATTAATCTCTCTAGCTAATTCTCTTTCAAATTTATGAAAATCTTTACAAAAGTTTTTTTTTTCTTATATCACATTCGGATAATTCTTCACACCGCAGCAAATTGCAGAAAACATAATCCAAACCTGAACATTTGTTTCTCGAGTATTTCTTTTCGGGAATACCAATATATGTGTTTTATAATGATTCTGATGTTATGTATAGTAATATAACTTCTCAAAAACGAGTAGATTTTAATAATATTTAAGTAACTTCTTAAAGTTGCAACCAGTACAGAAAGTATTTGTTTGTGTGTGTGATGTAAAACCTTATATAAAACTGAAGGTACAAACCTTAGTATGAAAAAAAAATACATGTCAATCACATAAAACTTCCAAATAAAAATTAAGTAAATACGTATGTAACCCTTAAAAGGATTATAATTAGTACAATACATTTTAAATTATTTAGCAGAAATTTATTAAAAATTTTAAGTTTTAAATATGTAAACTTACTGATTTTATAGTTTTCATGATCTTTATTGTTGATATATCACATTAAAACCTAAATTTGCTAGAAAGATGAAATGTCCTGTTTTGCTTAAAAGAGTTCGTGTATGAATGAATAATTTAATACATTAATTATTCCCATGAATAAGATATAATTAATCAATTAAAGCTTAAACGTAGAATCTTAGTAACATTAAAAGTAAATTTCGGTTTTATTTATTACTTTAAAACGAAAAGAAAGTTTTTTAATACATTGACAATTAAAGTAAATATTTTTATTTTTCATTAAGCCAGAAATAAGACAAATATATAAAGCTGTCATGTTATCTGCAATTAGCATAATTCCATTTTACTCTGATACGCATAGAATTTACTTAACCAATTATATTGCGAAGAGTAATATTATATTATTTTTTTATTGTAGGCTCATGTTCTATTACACTATTTTTGTAAGAAGTGAAAATAGCAGATTATGCATGTGTAAATTATTTCTTTCCTTAGGATTTTTAAATCCTTTGCGTAAAAATTGTTGACAAATGTTGAGAAAAGTTTAAATCTTTTTTTTTTATTTCTATGTTTTTTAAAAAGGTCACAAATAATGAAAAAAAATAATAATAACTGAGCAGGATTTATCAAATTAAAATTAAATTTTTACAACAATCCTTTAAAAAATACAATTTTATGAGAATCATGTATTTACATTGAGAAGTACCCTGTGATCATTTGTGCTTCAATAATATTACTAAAAATTACATAATAAATATTATTTGCTTATAAAATCCAGTTTTTGCTTCAGTTGAACGTATATTAAGTGGATAAAAATAATTTACTTAATTTGCTTTGAGTCCATTTTAGTTCTTTTTGAAATTTAAATTTTGAAAATACTTTGAATTTGAGATCATATATTAAAATAAAAAGAAGCAATTAAATATTTAAAAAATATTATTTTTACTTAAAAAAATTTTAAAAATATGAAGAACTGTTAAAATAAGGAAATTTACTCATTAGGTAAATATAAACTTCATACAAATAAAGAAAAATTAGAAGTTTTTGCGAAATTCGCTTTAATAGGTTATTATTTCTCATTAAGGACAGATAAAGATATTCTGAAAATCATACCTGTAAAATGAAATTTAAATGCTTGAGTTTTAGGATATTTGATTCACAAATTTTGGAATCTTTATATATTAATTAATCTTGAGAATTAAGATTTTATTTTGTAATTTATTGGTAAAATTTTTAAACGATTTTTATAATACAACACTTAGGTATCATCATATAACGCATTCTATATTTCCCCGAATGGAATATAGATATCGCTACGTAATGCACACATGTGTAACAGTATAGTAAACTTGAAAACCACTACTTTTAGAGCCTAGATCCCAACCGGTTAGGATCTCCCACCTCACCGTCCAATCCTGGACTGTATTTGAATAAAATTTACTTTAATATGTTCTTCTAAATGTTTAATTGCATTTGTCTTGTAAAGTCTTGAAATACACTCCTTTTGTAATTGTGATATTTTATGTTATTAAATGCATTATTCTTACACCCAAGATCTTGATCATTACTTTTAGGCTTAATCCAGTAATAACATATAAATCACCGTTCCAACACTAAATTGTTTTATGCTCAGATTCACAAATTTTAGAAGAAACCCAGATAAATTATTATTTAACTAAAATATTAACGTATATAAAGATTAGTTAAATATTTTCTTCTGTACTAATTACTCTTAAAGTATTTGGCAATATTTTAATCAGTGTTGAAGGTTTAAGTGTGAAAAGCAAAATTACAAATCAGTATAAGTGCGTGCAAAGACTTATTTTGTAGACCGCGGAATTGAAAGATAAGGGTTTCTGTGGGAGCTCTCTGTATGTTTCAAATTTTCAATTAATTGAAATTTTCACTTTAAGAAATATAGAAGCAAATATTTCAATGATCAGACGCTTGTTAGTACATTAGAAATTCTATTCTGATATCATATGCAAGTTCTTTGAAATTTTAATTCGAATGGATTTGGGAGAAATATAGGAGATTAATACTGATTATACAAATAATTTTAAACTTTAAGACAAATCCAAAAAAAAAAAAAAAATGACATTCCAAAACAATTTTTTTGCC
The DNA here is from genome assembly GCA_019973955.1 of Trichonephila inaurata madagascariensis. Taxonomy (NCBI): domain Eukaryota; kingdom Metazoa; phylum Arthropoda; class Arachnida; order Araneae; family Nephilidae; genus Trichonephila; species Trichonephila inaurata. The sequence goes on from BMAV01023497.1 coordinate 402,083, forward strand.
TTTGCTTGAGTCAGACTCATTAACTTAATGATCATTAAAATAATAATTTATCTGCTCACGCGATTAAAAATGATTTCTCAAACAGTTGTCCCACGGTGTGTGTGTTCAACTTGAAAATCTTAACTCACTAGATATATAAAAATAATTCTTGTTACCAGTTGCATCCACAAATAATCTTCATACTAAAATTTGATTCAGTTAGATTTTGCAATTTATTGCATTTAACTATTATAACTATAATCAAAATGTTATTTGAACGAACAATTACTATTTACAAATGTTTAGGAAAGCATTAGTAATATTGATGTATCGTAATTTAAACAGAACCCATTGCTCCATTTATCTTTTTGGACGCGTTGTAATAAAGGGATTAAATCTAATGTCATCGAATTAGAATCTTAACTGCAGATATAATCTGAACATAATTCACATCGCTTAATCAACATAACCATATATAATGATATCAAAATTTACTGAATAATGCGTATTCATTATTAATCCAATCTATTTCAATATGACTTGATTTAACTTATTCTTGCATTTTGGGCAACACGATTATTTGTAATGTGATTTTAAGAAGGATGTACAGAATAATTATGTCAATACACAATGCATTTAGTTTATTAAACAAATGTTTTTTCTTTGGTATAGAAGCATTTTTATATACACTTGCAAATAATCATCAACTTTTTTCCCATTGGACATTATACAATTACAGTAATAGACTGAACTTATGCGATAGATGGCACTGAGTGATAACCAAGTAAGTCGGGGTATATATATAATTTCGCATATAAATACACATAAAATATTTTTAGTTGGTATTGGAGAAGAAAGAAAATAATAATTTAGAACAAAAAATGTTTAATAAAATCTTCAATAACACAAATACAAATCGCAAGCCAAAGTTATTTTGATGTAGAAGGTTTAATAAAATCTAGCAAATAGTCTGCCGGCTCAAAGATATTTTTTTTCCTTCCAAAATACTTCTTCTCAGCATGCTGTAACGTCTTGTTTCGCAGACGTGATCGGCTTTCTTTTTGGGGAAAATGATCATCACACTATCATCCTGCAGATGCAGATCGGGTGTTGTTGCGTGGTCCACCATGGACCTCCCTTGCAACCCCTTGATCCGAGGAACCTTTATTGCCGCCAACCAGCAGAATGTGACGGGATGCTGGGGGGCCACTGGCCCCTGATCCCCGAACAGAGAGAGGGAAGTGAAGATCTGAACTTTTCAGGGAGCAGTCGCTGAAGGGATCCATCCTCTCACGAACCACTGTTTGAACTCTAATAATCATTAATAAGTTAAAAAACTTCAATGTATAATTCTGAGAATAATAGCTGTGACGCAAATAAACAAAATATTTTAATTAATCAATATCACGCTACCGTTATTTATCTCAAATGTCACAATGCTGATAATTTTTGTATTCCTTGTTTTGTTGAAAAAATACACAATTCGTTGGAGTATGTATTTTCCAAATTTTGTAATACTTTTTCAATTAAATCGAGACTTTCTGTGAAACTACCAATCATCATTAGACCTTCTGATCGAAAGACTCAAGTTCCTTCATGTCTTGCTCTTGCTCAGGTATTTCTATGAGCGCTTCACTTTTTAGCTCCAGATTGCGGAAATCCAGAAGTACTTGAACGTCATCACTATCCGCTTCTAAATTTATTTGTCTGGTAAGAATGGCAACATCTTCAACCAAATTACCAATTTAATTAGGCTCTGGTACTGATTCCTCTGGATTTTCAGTATTGAAATAAATAAATAAATAGATAAAAGGACGAATCGACAAGATTTGAAGATCGTGTAACTCCGAATTCGCGTATATAAGTCGAGGTATTATTGTACTTATACGATTTTTGGGATTACATGTTTAATGATATGTACAAGCCTTTATAATCTACTAATTTTAACATTTAACTGTATTTTATTTTTTGAAGGATTAACCCGAATTTATATAAAATTTGAAGAATTAATTTCTTAAAAAATTAGTAATTATTACATTATTTCAACAAATGCAACAAATACTTCAAACATGGAGAATTTAATTTTTAACTTTGAAATTCTTAAGGTATCCGACTACGTTCGGAACCCTGATTTTGAAAAAGCGCATAAATGGATAATGTTCATGATATTTAGTCTCACTTAGATTAGAATAAATGTATAAAATTGTTTGAAGGACATTTTGACAAAAACAATTATTTATACACAATATTTTGGCAAAAAATTAACTTAGAATAATTTTTTTTCAAAATGTTCTCTTTTTGTGAAAAATGCTTTTATTATAATAATATTTTGCCTGTATATAGCTCAGACCTCTGTACAGAGGCTCAACTAGAATTTTTGAAATATATACATTAGAAGTGGGTTTATCCATATTTTACGACAACAGAGGGGAGCAATTTTAAGAAAAAAGCGCCAATAATTATTTCAATTGGTGTTAACTCTGAAACTAATGTGAATTTTTCAAAGATTCTAGTTGAGACTCTGTATAGATGTCTGAGCTATATACAGGCAAAATATTATTACAATAGAAGCATTTTTCACAAAAAGAGAACATTTTGAAAAAAAATAATTCTAAGTTAATTTTTTGCCAAAATATTGTATTTAAATAATTTTTTTGTCAAAATGTCCTTAAAACAATTTTATACATGTATTCTAATCTAAGTGTGACACCAAACATCATGAAAATTATCCATTTATACGCTTTTGAAAAATCACGGTTCCGAACGTAGTCGGATACCTTAAATAACAGTTTTAGAAAAATAGTTATTTTTAATTACTGAAATCAAATGCAAAGTACTTACACAGAAGTCAAGATGCACAATGTGGTTATTAATTATATACATAAAAAAGTTAAAACATTTATTTTATCTCCATCATTTTTACATAAAATTTTGTACCACATCCTGAAATATTTATTTTCAAGGAAAATTTTCACAATTGATGATGCTTCATATGTTCTGCTTCAGTTTACATTTAAAGATTATAAATACATTATTTTCAATATTTCCATTACTTTGAACAACATACTTTATTTAAGCTATCTTTGCGCATTTTTAGTTCAAAAATTAAAACAATATATATACCAAGTAATTTTAGTGTTTACAGTAAAGCATAACATTAATCAAAATTTATATTTTGTAAGAATACAATAAATTTGGAAGCAGTTATTGTACTCAATAAATGTTTTTAAATTATGTAAAAAATGAGTTTTATAAAAAATTTGGTGAAATTATGCTTTTTAATATTTTATAAAAAGTACATTTACATTTAAATTTCATTTAAATAAGTTTGTCACTTCTGAAAGAGAACATTTAATAACGTTTTAAAAATCATATAAAGAAAATATAAGTCATTGAAAGAGATTAAAATGTGGTAAATAAGTTGTACGTTGAGCATACTGAAGAAGTACCATACCGTAAACAAATTCTTGACAATACGGTACAGTTTTTGATAAATTCAATACCATAAAGTTAAGACAAAAAAAAAACTTGGAATATTAATTACTACTCGGGCTAGGATAATTCATTATCATTAGTTTAAACTATTAGAATGATAAATGTTTTAATAAAATTTATGAAATAGCACAATTTTTAAAAATTATTTTTAAATTATTAATTTATTCCTTGAATATTAAATGAAAAAATTGGATTCAGATAAAATCAATTCTGAGTTAGTGAAAGTGAGAGTTTATTAAAGTCGCACTATAAAAGGAACATGAGGGTTTTTGGTGAAGGACCTCATAATTTCAAGTCTAGGTCAAGTGATGAGGGCGACACCTGAACTGGCTCCTTATCCTAACTTTGCACCAACAGAAGGACTTTGAGCCTAGACCGATTTAACATGCCTCAGATCCTCTATAGGGTGGGAAATTCATTGTTGAAAATGACTTCGAAGCTTGACAGTTCACCAAATTAATATTTCATTGCTTAATAAATATTCCATTATCGTTGAAAAATATGAAAATATTTTTTAAATAATAACTATATACACTTTCTTTATATCTGAGCTTTATGTTTGTTCCATTCGTCGGAATAAAACTGGGAAAAATCTTCTGAGCGGTAATATAATGAGGAACCTATCCACTTACCCCAAATATATTAAACCACTTCAGGACAGAGGAAATGTACACACATCCAGGATAAGTACCATATTTTCTTTTTTCTGATAAAAGGAATTTTCTGGAAATCGAGTGCTTTCATTGGTGAATACGTACTAAGAAAACTAATAAGGAAAACTGACTTATTACAAGAAATATGAAGTAAACTTCCGTGAAAGAGGTTGGAAAAAAATTGTCGGAAGAGTGAAATGAAGTTTTATACGATAATCTGAGTTCACATCTGAAAGTTTTGCTTTTCATGATGCACATTAGAAAGATTGAAATAACTTCCTTCAAGAGTGTTTGCTCATGCAAGATTAGTTAGTTTTCTTAAATTTGGCGGGAAAACTGGCACTTGAATTTATGGCTCTCCATCCAAATGGAAAATTAAGCTTAGTAAAATACGGATTTTTGATTGTTGTTTATACTGATGCGAATTATTTTACTTTAAGGAATAAAAAATAATTTATTATGGTTATTAGGTTTATAATAATTTATTTATTTATTGTGCAAAATACAGGAACAAAAGAAAATTAAAGTAGTTTAATCATTGATTTTATTGTTTTATAGTGAAAAGCACTGCGTATGATTTAATTGCAAAATTTAACTAATAACTAATTTTCATTTAAATAATGTCTGAAACAAAAAGGTTTTCTTTAACTCTAAAATTGTCTCGGACGCGCGCGTATACGGTGCTGTTAAATGTGTATTTCGATTCAAAAGTTATTTTCATAATAATAAATTATATTAAATATCACTTATCTATCTTTTTCTATATTCATGTTTCTGGTGAACGAAATTTTTAGTAAAAATAATCTGCTTATTATTTGACTCATTATATCAATTACTCAAAGCAAAGTTCAATTCATTTATCAGTATTCATTTTCGAAATAAATCTTTATAATACAAAATTTATTTAAATTAATAATAATTAGACAAACTCATCAAGAGACATTTAATAAATCTAATCGTGTAACCTTAAATTTATAATTTATCCAATCATTTCCTTTATGGTAACTTCCAATTTTATTTTTAAACTACAAATTATTCATTTCAGTTTGATTTGTTAATATTTTAAAAAACAAATTTTGAAAACTATTCAGCTAGCTATTTAATGAGAAATAATAAAAAGTTAATTGTTAATAACAACTTGGTAAAAAAGTAATAGTTATTTAAATAATACTAATCTCATAAAATATTAGTCTCATTTTTAATGTTAAACTGTTGTTGATATCATAGGTATACAGTTTGGAAAATGCAAACTTATTGATGAAATATGTGTTCTTTAAGACACTCCTGTATCTGAAGAGACTTCACAATCTAAGTCCTCTAGGGTTTTAGTTGTAGATTTGCTTTCAATATTGATTGGGAGAATGACATACAAAAATCTGAAAATGCCCTTTATGCTCACGCTTTTAATGCTATTTTCTTTAAGCTGTATGATTTTCATTTGAGGAAAAAATGTATTAAAAAATAAGGAATTAAGTGGCTAAAAAATTCAAAATCTATTCCTATGTTCACATTTTCAATTCTAAATGTCAAAAAGGTTAACGTTAAAATTTATGCATTTTTGAAGATCATGGTAAATACATTTTTATGAAAAGTTTAAGGTATCCGAATACGTTCGGAACCGTGATTTTAAAAAAGAGCATAAATGGATAATTTTCATGATATTTAGTGTCACTTAGATTAGAATACATGTATAAAATTTTTTTAAGGACATTTTGACAAAAAAAATTATTTAAAAACAATATTTTGGCTAAAAAGGAACTTAGAATAACCTTTTTCAAAATGTTTTCCTTTTGTGAAAAATGCTTCCATTATAATAATATTATGCCTCTATATAGCTCAGACCTCTGTACAGAAACTCAACTATGATTTTTGAAAAATTCACATGATTTTCAGAGTTGAAATAATTATCGGCGTTTTTTTCTTAAAATTTCTCCCCTCTGTTGTCGTAAAACATGAATAAACCCGCTTTTAAGTTATACATTTCAAAAATTCTAGTTGAACCTTTGTACAGAGGTTTGAGCAAATGCAAAATGCAAATGCATACATGCAAAATATTATAATCGAAGCATTTTTCACAAAAGGAGAATATTTTGAAAATGGGTTATTCAATGTTCATTTTTTGTCAAAATAGTGTACTTAAATAATTTTTTATTGTAATACTTTTCTTAAAACAATTTTATATACATTTTCTAATCTAAGTGACACTAAATATCTTAAATATTATCCATTTATACTCTTTTGCAAAATCACGGTTCCGAACGTAGTCGGATACCTTAAACCATTTTTTCCATTTAAATGTTTTTGTATGGCTTTATAGACATAAAATGTTAAACGTATTTTCATCACCACATTTTCGCATGTTTTTACTATTTCCTAAACGAATAAAATATATAAAACATGCGCTTTATAAGAATATTAACTGTCAGGAAAACATGTATGAGTTAAAATAAATTTTTCCCATGTGAAATCCAAACTATGCGTCACGTGTATAGTTTTGGTTCAATTTTACTAAAATTTAATATGCTTACTTTTACCATTTTCATCAGGGATTTAACTTTTTTTTTCATGATTTCATGATTCATTCATTAAATCATTAAAATAATTAAATCATTAATTATTTAAACATTAATTTGTTTGACTTGTAAAACACATATACTAGTTTTTTTTATTTCTATAAAATTAAATAAAGGCAAAAAACCGTTAAAGTTTTAAATAATGTATAAAACGTAAGATAAAATCTTATGCGTATAGCATCAATTAAATTTTTGAATTTAAGTCTTTTTTTTTTCTTTCCTATATTTTTATCTAATATTTTATAATGTTTTTAAAAACTTTATTTGAGATTGTAAAATTTAAATAAAGTTACTATTTATTACGTTTAGTTGTTTTTTTTCTAGGCTTTTAAGAAAACTTTGCTTCTGTATATACGTATATATATTTCTGTATATAAAAGATACAAATATATATTTCCATACAAAGCTAAAATTTGTACAATATTAAAATTTTACATGGGTTGAGACAGAGCACAAAAATTTTTCATACCATATATTCGTAAAAATCATATTTATTCGAATTCAAGTCAAACTTTTTTTTTCAATGTTAATGCTCCTGAAAATCGAATGCTACTTTGAATGGAAGGCAGATTAACTCATTGGATGTGAAGGGAATGGAACCTGATATTGATAGTTAGGGCCCCTTCAGATTCCTGTACGTATTTTAAAAATTTTAATGTTGGCAAAATAGATTAATTATTCACTTCTTATTAGTTCTAATTCAATTTTTCATTTTCTTAAGTATCTAACATCGATAAAAACTATTTTACACTATTTGGTTTTCACAAAAACGTGTTGAGAGTTTGAGATGCAGTTTAGAATCGATGGCGATTCAGATTCGAATTACGTTAAATAACATTTTCAATGGATATTTCAATAGATTTTTCCTTTTAAATACTTTTCAGCGACTTTAATTACGTAATTTCAGTTGAAATAAATCTAATTACTATTGATACCTAAGTATGAAAAATATATGGTACATTTGTGAAATAAATATTCTGATACATTTTATATAATGCCTCAAAGAAGCATAACTTTACCACAAAAGCAAGAGTTAAAACTGAAAAGAGTCAATTTTTACTTATTAATGTATCCGACTACTTGTAACAACTTTTTTTTTTGAAAAAAATGGAGGTATGGGGATCTTTTTGTGATTTTTAGATTCATTTAGTATATTTTAAGGAAAAAATCGTAAAATTGAAAAAAAAAAAAATTATTATTATTAAAATGGGAAAAAACTGGTGAAAATGTACAAAAAATTACATAAACGGGGCCCGCTCTGTACAAAAATGTTTTGAACAAATTTTCAATTTTAATGTGTTACTTTTTTATTCATATTTGAAATGACCTCCAGGATAATAGATAGTTTAATTTTTACCAAAACTAGAGCACTCTATCTTAGTGACTATATGAAATTGCTTAAAAAAACAGTGATTACATTCACATAAAGGACTCTAAATCTTGAAATAAAACAGTTATTGATAAATCTGAAGGTCAAAACACTTTCTACTGTTATACGAAACATTAAGAAAAATTCAGGAAATTATTTTCAAAACTTTTTGAGTAATTGCTGTCTTCGTTTGAGTTTTTCGAAAAAAACACATTTCGAGTAAAACGCATTTTAAAGGTTGACATCTTGTGTAAAGTTATGGCATCTTCTTTTATTAAAACAATTATAGTTTTTGTTCTAGTGAATGGACAATAAAAAGCTTGGTACTTTTATTAAGCTAATAAGATGGTCTATAAAATAAAATCATAAAAAAATTGTCAGTTTTTGAAAAAAATCATGATTTTAGGGTAGTCGGATACCTTAAAATGGTTAAAAGCTATTTAAAAAGGCCCCTTCACAGAAAAAAGGGATTTCATTCACTGGTAGGAAAGATCTAGCATGGATGATTCGTAATCCATTTAAGGATTTCAGGCTCTTTAAATAGTTCTGCTTCACGTCTATAACCCTTGGGTATCAAAGTCCAGAGGAAATTAAACTTTGCTTCCTCTTCCATTAGTGTATCATGTTTAGATATCAATGCTGAAGTGAAAGCTGGATGGAGGATATCACGAGTTCCTTCCTCGGGATTACATCTGTATTGGATTTATTCCGCATGGATTGTCCCGAATCGATTTCTCGTTCTGAAGGAATCAAGTAATATAAGTTTTTATTAGCTGACATAAATCAAAGTAGCTGAGCGTCAAAATAGTGCCGCATTTCCATTATCAATTAGCCAACATTCTAGATACCCAAATGGCATCATATTTCCAGAATTTTGCTCATAGAAATGAGGCATGGTAATTAGATGATTGTACGTAAGTTCTGATTTGCTGGTTTCTTTCCATAAAAAGCAAATAAAATGTAATTTAATACATTCTTTGAAGTTGTTTAAAATGTTAATTAATTGAAATTATGTAGTAAGGGGGTTATAAATGTAGATAATGCTGATATAGTGATGCAATTAACTTTATTGAAAGGATTTCTTAGATATTTATTTATTTTAATAAAAATATAAAATGATTCTATAAAATATTATAGAAAAATTCTGATATTACAAGAAGAGGTATTTTCAGATTTGCGTTGTTTACTAAAACAAAGTATGCAACTTATTAACTTTTAATAATATAAAGCATAATTTCGCTTAAAATGTTGATCAAAGAAATCGACAATTGCAAGGTTTTGGTATATTTATAAAATAGATTCAACCGCGTGTTGTTGGTACAAGGGAGCTTCTAGAGAGATTTTCTTTAACACTGGCAACAGTTGCCAACATTTATGTGTTAGTTATTCACTTAATCAAAAATTTCCCCCTTTTTTTTTGATTTTCCTCCAACTTTATAATTGAAAGTGTTCATTAAATTGGTTCTAGTCAGTTTCTTTTAAATTTATTTACCATGTAAGTTATTGAAAATCCATCTTATTCTAAAATATTGCTATATTATATGAGCTGCAGGTATTAATAAAAAAAAATCTAACACCATATACAATTGTGTTTTTATTAGAAAATTTGTATTACTACACCAACCATCGTCTTCTCGGGGGTAATTCTTACATCCGTTGACAATCTTTACTGGCATATTGACCTTGAAAATGGTTGTTCCAATTGTTTCCCCTAATTTCCATAACAAATTAAATGAGAAAACATTTTTCCTAATTTTCAAAGAGAAACACAAAATATTTTTCGACAAGTGATAATATATTATGCATTGAGCTCTTGCGGGTGAAAACAAATACATGTAGATCACGTTTAATTTGGTCGTGTTATTATTTGAAGGGTGAATAACAATAGCTAAAATTGTTAAAATTTTAGAAGAAAAAGTCATATTTAAACGTTTTATAAGACACTTCAGTTTATTTCAGAAGGGTTCCGAGAGTTCTTCATTTTATTTCATTTAATTAAAGAATCAATAAATTCTGATGTGGAATATTTCAAACTGTCTCCATTCTTATACTGTTTAGCCTATAAAGACTTCCAAACATAAAAAATCAAAGTTGGTTGGAGAAAGATCCGGAGAACTTGCTGAGAGATGTAAAATTTCATATTTTAATTCATCTTGTAATTTATTTGTTTTGTACGAAGTACGGGACTGAGCGTTGTCGTGCAGAAGTATTGGATCATGCTAAATAACAAGGGATGGGCGCATAATTTTAAATTTTTCATACCTTTCATTAATGTACTGGTAGTACTTTTCGGCTGTAATTATGAGAATATGTTCAACCGATCCAGCTTATTTCACTCGGTTATTATGTGCGGTACTTCTTATCCATTTTTTTCAGTTTGCCTATTTCCAAAAGGTGTCGCAATATCTTTGTATGTTTAACTTTTATTCTGGTAGTTAGTTTCCTTATAAATGCAGTTAGATTCGTTTCCATTCAAGCTTTCAAAGTTTCACTTTTCAGAAAATTCATTCAGACTTTTTGGTTTTCCATGCGCTTCATTTTGTAAGGAAAAATCAAAAGACCGAAATTTTCAGACCAATGCTGCGCATTTAGATCGTTAACAGTATACTCCTCAAAAGCCTGGTTTATATTGCGTGCAGCTTTTTCAGCGTTATTATCAAGTTTTTATATCCATACAAAAATAACAGGAATATCGGTTGAATTCATATACTCACGAAATTCAAAACAAATAACAAAACGGAACATTTTTGAAAAAGTCTTTGATGAAATGTGATTCTTACAATCGACAAAACTACCATAAAAGAGGCTATGCAAAAAACAAAAACATTACGAAAACAGGGAAACAAACTTTCAAATATAAAAAAAAAAATCCAATATTTCATATGCACAAACCTAATATCATGCATTAGAAATGCAATATATTCATACAGATATAAACTCATATATATTCATGCTGAAAATGCAGATATAAATTTAAATATTCATGCGGAAAATACAGATATATCCTCAAGCAGATGAATGCATTTAGATAGTTTTTTTTAAAATCTTGTTTTTCCTTTTGATAGAATATATAGGGTGTACAATCAATCTTGCTGATAGCAGTGTTTTATTGAAAAATCTAGTAAAAACTTAAGACCGATATTTAGTCTAGTTACTCCTCTCATCTTATCATTCTTATGCCTTAAATCTACATGCATAATATTCACCACTGTGTATTTTTATGTACCATTAGATAATTTTTAAAAGCATAAAAAATTTTGACTTATTTATAATTAATTATAAATTGATATACATATCTAAATTACATTTAATCTTTATTAGTTAGAATCTTTTAATTAATCCTTATCCTTTTGTCTTATTGGGTCAAGAAAAAGGTACATAACTATTCTAAAAAAAACAGCAATATCTTAGAAACATTTGCATTGTACAATTAATAAAACGAAGAAAATATGTGGTCTTTTATAAAATTGCATACATGGGAGAACAAAAAGGTAACATTCAAAAAGGAAAAAAAAAAAAATTAAAATACACGGATTTTAATGTAGAACATTCATTCTAAGTGTTTATCTTAATTACGAGATAAACCTAACTGTTAAATTTTATGAAATTTACTATCAAGAATTGTTTGTTAGTTAATCATTTGTCTTATCAACCGTTGTCTTAGGAAATTTGAATGCAATCTATTAACAAACCATTGCATTAAGATGTTCATTAAAGTTAAATCAACGAAGAGGATCACTTTCTTTTCATAGTTAAACCTACTTTTGTGATGAGGAAATCATCGACTGCATTTTATTTGATTACAATACAAGAGGAACCAAACAATCCAATCAATCATACTGTTCCATCGTCAAATAATTCATCTTTTTAACACTTAAGAGCTGTACCATAGTGATGCTTTGAGATAGTTAATATTTTCAACATCCTATGATCTTAATAAATCTTTTGTCTTGATAAATCCAAAGTATGGATATCATTTTATATGCTGCAGGTTCTTCATTTACAATGACGGACTTCTGAGGGAAATCCCGAATGTACTTCGAAATAATTAATTATGAAAAGCGAAATAATAATGAATTATTTGTTAACATCATCATTTTCGGAAGCAACTGCAAAGAAAATATTATCGCGCCTTAAAGGTGGTAATAATACTGAAGTAATTTATTTTGAGTTTCAGTTAATACAAGATTATTTTTAAGCGGATGATTTAACAAGGTGCTGAATAATTTAGGATTTCCCGAAAATAATTCATATCTTACAGAAGTTTAAATTCAAATAATCTGTTTCTCTGAAATATAGATATTAACCGAAAGATCAAATATTAAGAGGAAATGTTTGGATCAAAGAGAATCATTTCATGAACTAAATAAAATAAGCATTTAAAGATATCCATTGATAGTCGATTTAAAATTGTAATTATCATGACTTTCGCTAAGTATTATCATTTTCAAAGCAAATTCAATTGTTTTTAAACTAATAATTTCGTTTTAAATTGCTGTTAAAGAAAAAATAGTACTATGTAAGAGCAAATTTCACGTATTTCTACTAATTATATACCGAATGCGCCAAAAGTTCGTTTAAGGTATCCGACTACGCTCGGAACCATTATTTTGCAAAATCGTATAAATGGATAATATTTATGATATTTAGTGTCTCTTAGATTAGAAAATGTATATATAATTGTTTTAAGAATATTACTACAATAAAAAATTATTTAAGTACAATATTTAAACAAAAAATGAACATAGAATGACCCATTTTCAAAATATTCTCCTTCTGGGAAAAATGCTTCTATTATATAACAATATTTTGCCTGTCTATAGCTCAGACCTCTGTACAGAGGCTCAACTAGAATTTTTGAAATATATAACTTAGAAGTGGGTTTATCCATGTTTTACAACAACAGAGGGGAGAAATTTTAAGAAAAAAATGCCGATAATTATATTTCAATGGGTTGTAACTCTGAAAATAATGTGAATTTTTCTAAATTCATAGTTGAGCCTCTGTACAGAGGTCCTGAGCTGTATACAGGCAAAATATTATTATAATAGAAGTCTTTTTCACAAAAGAAGAACATTTTGAAAAAAGGTTATTCTAAGTTAATTTTTTGCCGAAATATTGTATTTAAATAATTTTTTTTGTCAAAATGTTCTGAAAACAATTTTATACATGTATTCTAATCTAAGTGACACTAAATATCATGAAAATTATCCATTTATGCACTTTTTTAAAATCATGGTTCCGAACGTATATATATAGTCGGATATCTTAAAATTTAAAAATTCCCAAAAATAAGAAAAGATGATAAAGAAGTGTGATTTGTAAGAAAAGGTTCAAAAGGTAGTCGGAAATTTTTAGCAACAAAATATTTTAGTCATACCCGCATTAAATCAAAGAGTTGTAATCAACTTCATGCAGAATGGCGCACCTTCATACTATGTCAATCCAGCAAAACGATTCCTTTTAATTATCTACCTTTGGTGACGACAGAGTGATTGGTCGAGGTCGAAAGATATCATGGTCGCCTTAGTTGTGTCAATCAATGTTCTGGAGGCATGTTGAACAATTGCTATTAAAAGAATAAATTAATGGAGTATTCTTTTGTCCTGCACATTGTGTTTTGGATTGACAGTGATATTTTTATCTAAAAATGCTTCTACCACAAAAAAAAAATTCGAATTTCATGTGATCACTTTCTTGCAAACTGCATTTCTGCATCATCTTTTTTTCCTTTTTTATGAATTTTTAAAGGTTAAACAAACTTTTGGCTCATCCTGTATATGTATGCGAAGTGTTCTAAAATGTAACTCAGATATGATGTTCCTTTTCAAGCGAGAAAAACAAGTTTTTCAGCAAAGTCATTCTCAAGGTGCTATGTTATTTCATAGTAATTGTTCGTTATAAATATATTATCCTACATGATGAAACGTGAAAATTAATCTTGTAATATATTTGCTTTAACTTTTTACTACAAATATTTACTAAAAGTAAAAGTAAGAAAAGAGAGGAAGAGATTGGGAGGAGTTGGAAATTTTGTTGCTTGAGAATAATCTTCCTTTTATAGGTTAAATATTTTATTACAAACTTATTACATTAAAATTAATTTTAGATGTTTGTTGGCAACACATACATTTCTTTCTCTCTCTCTCTCTCTCTCTATATATATATATATATACATATATCATCTTCCAATATATTATTAAACGCAATAAGACCTTAACATCTTGAATTTATAGTACCAATGCAATACCAATTTGAAATACATTGGCATAAATGAATTCTTTTTTTACTTGGAGTACAAATTTCAATCTCTCGAAATAAGAGACAACATTAAATATTTATTCGAAATTTTCAATTTCCCATCATACAAAATCTCTTCGCATGACAAATTAATAGTGCAGTAAAATTTCAATACAGATATCCTGTGAAAGTATTGAATTGCTAGAAGTAATTATCTTTGAGCAAAGTAATTAATCAAAATACACTTCGAATAAATCTGTAAGTCATCGGGAAAATTTTACATTTATTTCTGAATATAATCGGATTTCTTTCTAAGCCTTCAGCGCGATCCATATTTTTTCAAGTAGTAAGGTATATATTTAGAATTGAAGTTATTGAAATTCTTTGTGAACTGCAATCTGTTTGAAGGAGTCTAGGAATTTAATCAATACATTTCTTACTTAAAAATTGCTTTTTCTTCTCACTGTCTCATTTAATGCAGTCATTCCTGAAATAATGATGCACTTAACTGAGTAAAAATGTACTATTGCTTCTTAGCTTTGTTTATGCAATTTTGAGTTCATAAATTCTTATTTTATTCGAGATTTAAGAGTTATAGAGTTGGAATGTCAAAATACATATGAAATTAATTATTTTCAAATTCAGAAAGTATGAAATAAATGTTAAATACTTTTTTTGCTTCAAAAGCATTCTCTCTTTAAGATTTCTAGTATTATAAAGTCAAAACATTGTTTTAACTTTTAAACATTTTCGAATATTTTTCCTTTAAAATTCGAAGTGCAAAAATGCCTTTATCATGTAACTTTGAAGTATATAATTTGCTACTAATTTTTCCTCATTTAGAACGAATTTCCATCAAAAATTAGCATGCTATTAATTTCAGCATTACCATATTTTTGTGGTATCCATTAAAACTATATAAGCATTCAAAAAATGTATTGATTAATATTGATTTTAATTAAATATTATAAAATTAGTTATAATTTGAGCACGATTTTGTAAATAATCTCACTTCATGTTATTTAAGAAATTGACAACGCACTATAAGGTTAGCATTTTGATACTAATTGGAACTGATATATAAATTAATAAAATAAAGAAAAACATAAAGACAGACATTTACGAAAAAAAAATGACAAGACTTGAAATCTCCCATTCAATTTTAAAGAAAACGTTAAATATAAGTAAATAAACATTCTAGCAAAAATAAATATTAGAAAAAAATAAGGCTTATATACAATGTAATGCTCGTAATTTCAAAATTCATTCATTCAAAGTTCAATAATTCTGTTATAAAAACCAGATAAATAAAAAAATCGTAAGTATGATGCATTCTGAAAATAATGTCCCATGACATGCATATTTTGTAACTTTTCAATTTAATGTAAATTTCATTATGATCATTTATGAAAATTAATTCTGAAATATATAGCAAAAAAAAAACCCATTTTAGCACTGTGTTTTGCAGAAAAATAGTGGTTATGTAGAACGAACTTTATGTTTAATATTTTACATATTATTTTACATTTTACAATTATTTTATAAACTGAATTAAGAATAATTGAAACTCAAAAGCTTGAAAATCTGGTAATAACATGTGGAATTAAAAATGCGATGTATCATTTATGAAAAAAACACTGAGTGAACAATATTGAAAAAAAAATGTGTAATAATACATAAAGTAAAAATATTTATTTGATTTTTCAGACTAGATGAGAGCATTTGAATATTTATTTCTTAAAATAACCATATAGATAATAAAGTTATTATTTCTTAACCCTTCTTTATTACTTATTTAAAATTTTCAATAACCAAATTTGTGCTGGCTAAGAATGACTGACTAAGATTAAGAATCAGCTTTTGACTAATACCGCGAAACAATTTATGAAATTCTTGAAATTGTGTCTGTGCTAA
Organism: Trichonephila inaurata madagascariensis; assembly: GCA_019973955.1. Taxonomy (NCBI): domain Eukaryota; kingdom Metazoa; phylum Arthropoda; class Arachnida; order Araneae; family Nephilidae; genus Trichonephila; species Trichonephila inaurata. Next base: position 418,306 of record BMAV01023497.1, read on the forward strand.
TAATCTATTATTTTTAAATATTCCTTCATTTTTCCTTTTTAAAACTTCTCTGAGAATATATAATATGTTTATTAGTATTGTAGGTATATCAGGATATAAACACACACATATATATATTGAAATATCTGTTAAGGTGGTTTCTTTGGAAGATACTTTTAAACAACTACAGTTTTATTGACTTGTTTAATATTTAATGCAATAAGTCTGTTTGCCAAAAAACCATTCAGTATAAGAGCTACCAAACGATCGATGTTACCAACAAAATAGTTTAAGATAAATCATTCAATATTCAAAATTATTTAAATATAAATAAATAAATAATGGGCCATTGGTAGTCGTATAGAATGTTAATCACACACATGGTCTCCCGCATCCCGCCGTGGTCGAAGTTGAACATGTCATCAAGACACAGGAATTTCATATTTAATGTGATTCCACATAGACGTCAAGCAGCATTAGATTACAATAACCCGTCACCTCTACGAATTGGGTAAACAACTTTTCTTGGACTTTTGCAAACATTGTCAACAAAATTATCAATTATTAAAGATCAACAATCATAAGCAAATCGTTCAAATGAAGTCGTAAATCTTTGATTTATCTGCATTTTTTCCTTTACTCTCTTATTTCTCTAAATTAATGCTAACAAATCAGTAAGAAAATAACAGGACAGACCAGAAAAAAAGGTAGAATAGCAACCGCTATTCAATAGTAAATCCTTACGTATAGGACTATGATTATAGTTTATTATATCATTTTAGTGGGATTTTATCTATATCTATCTATCCATATATACATATATCGATAATTATAAATATATATATATGTATTTCTGTATGTAACGATGTATATGTATATATATACATATATGCAATCATTAATTACCATATTTACTCGAATCTAAGCCGTACTTTTTTAACTAGCGTTAATGCCTCTGAAAATCGCGTGCGGCTTAGAATCGAAGGCAAAGCATTTGCTGGTAGGGGAAAGTTGAGTTTCCACCCTTTTCAAAAGGAAAAATGTAACCGTCCATACTGGTCACTTGTATCAAAGACTTAGCTCATTCCGCAGTTTATGTATCCTTTTTCAGTCTATCCTTAGCATCGTTGTTTGCTCATATTTAGGAATTTTTTTTTTGTTTACTCTTTCTTTTTTAGTCAATAAACAACGTATGATTTTTGAAACATGATATTGACGGTTAGAGTAATTTATGGTTCTTGTATGTATTTGAAAGTTTTTAATACTGGCAAAAGAAATCAAAAGTTAACTTATTATTTCTCATTAATGTTTTTAAATTGCTTAAGTATCGAATATTAAGAAGCCTTTTACAAAAATTTTTTAAATTTTTTTTCTCAAAAACGTATAGAGAATTTGAGGGGCGACTTAGAATCGATGTCAAAATTTGTTCACAAAAACATTTTGAGAAGTTGGGGTGTGGTTTAGAATCGATGGGGGGCTTAGATTCGAGTAAATATGGTACATACTAAATTTCCATAAATCTAATTTAAAGCTAAACTATATATATAAGTAGAAGTATAACAAGACTATAGAGTTCACACTTAAATGGCCACAGTAATATAACAGCAAACACAAAAATTTAGGGTTAACACGGCTTTAATAGTAGCTAAGTTTTCCCTCTATTTAATATTTAAGAACATTCAAAAACTGCTATATTAAAAATATTAATCTACGTATCAAAAGACAGAAAAAAACCAAAAACTCGAAACAAAGTAGAAAAATCAAAAGATAAGACCAAAACTGCACAGGAACAATCAAAGTGAATCAGATTTCTTCAACTAAAATATCAGAACAGGATCATACTCAGGGAAAAGTTGTTTTTTTTTTTTAATAAATTAAAAACCTAGTACAAATGTAACGAATACAGCAGGAAAATCATATAACAATTTTTAAAATATTTTATTGGAAAGGAAAAATCTATAAAATTAAAACATATATATATATAAGTGGCAAAATGAAAATAAAAAAATATTAGATAAAACAACCTGTGGAATCACCTAGTTGAAATGAAATGATTTATTCTAAAAAATACACAAATAAAAACCATTAGAAAATCATAATTAAAGCAAAAATAAGTAACATTTTACAACAATCCAATAATACTACGAACTTATAAGAAAAAATTTTTGAACACTAACTAAGAAATTTTCAAAGATTATTAATTATGTCACCATTTTTATTACTTAAAATGTTTTAGCTTGTAAAGGATTAAGAATAGTACTTCTATAAATAAAAATATGAACAATATTATTCCAAAAAGGTACATAAATAATACTAAAATAAAAAGCTTATCGTTTAACAAAAATATTATTAAATTTAATATTTATAATACCAAAAGTTATATCAAGGAGATTAGTAGAAAGTGAATTTATGTTTTTTTCTAATTTGGTTCAGTTAATTAGGACAGTTTTAGGAATGTATTATCTACTTTTAACAATATAAATTAATTTCTGTATATATCCAAAAATATTAAAATCATTATTAGCATAACTGTGTAAATTATGTAAATAAATTATCTAAACTATTGCTAGCAACTCCATCATGTGGTACACTTTTAATATGTTAACACAACAATAAGATTTTGAAATTTGTGGGAAATTTTATTACATTACTTAATTTATAATTACTGTAGCTTCCTAAAAGAACCTGAAATATATCATCAATATACATAAAGTTAAATAAATCCTCAAAATTATAACTATGAATAAAGTAAAAATATTTATCTTTTAAAATTTATTTTTTAAACTATTTATAATGATAAATTTAACATCAAGTTATAATTGGTAAAATGTTTCAAAATAATTTAATATATATGTAAAGAGAGGAAGAACAAGATTTGTGTGTCATTTTCGAATGAAACCATAACCCCCGATTTAAGTTAATACTCCCCAGGTACTGAACCAGTGAGAAAATTCTATTTAAGATATGATTTTAGTCATTAAAATATTGCAACTTGAGGAGAAAATTGTTATATGTTCTCCTACATCAAACACTAAATCCGTCAGGAATGTTGCATTTTTTCAACACTAAGTGATTATTGAAAACTATTTATTCTTTTCTCGTGTTATCTTTTTACTTCGACACACGCAAATGTGTAGATAACAATTTCGCATGAAGAAGAATACTTTGCATTCTCTAGAGTATATAGATAGGTAGCAATGTACTACTATTTTGGAATACCAAAAACGTATATTTCCATCTCTAATATGCTAAAAATTTCAAATGATGTTAACTTTCGTCAATATATATATATATATATCCATACATACACACATGTATATACTGAAACTCAGTGGCGCAACAGCCCATGAGGGCCAGGGCCTACTGTGCCCATCCAAGTATACGTGACCATTGGGCGCTTGGGTGAATGAGCAGATGTCCTGATCAGGCTGGTCAGTCAGACCCCCAGGGTTTAAGTCCCCAAGCAAGCTTGTTACTCATTTATCGATCCACTGCAGTGGGAATGAAAGGCTGAGTCGATCTTGCTCA
>BMAV01023497.1:422614-436878 GCA_019973955.1 Trichonephila inaurata madagascariensis
CTTAACACTCGACGTTTGTACGCCTTGGTGTGAATGCGGCTTTAGTGAGCTGGCGTCAGTCTCAGTTAATTGAATTGCTTGTGGTGTTTTGTTGTGTGCGTTCCTTTTTCAACACTTTGGCGATTATTGAGATGACCAAACACAAAGTACATTGAGTATGTGTGTAAATTTAGCTTTCTGTTGGGAAAATTGCAGTCAAGATCGTTGGGAGGCTTCGAAAAACCTTTAATAGTGAGGCTTTAGGCACAGGTATTTGGATGGTTTTCAAGTTAAAATCTGGCATCATCTCAATTGAAGACATGCAGAGCCCAAGGTGACTTTCAACAGGAAGAAGTGACAAAAACATTGCTAAAATAAAAGGTGCAATTGATGAGGATCGTTGAAAGACTATTGACATATTTTCTAACAAAATGAAAGTGTCATGGAGCACGTTTATGGAGATGCTCTAGCTCACACAGCTTTCATGTTTCGACAATTTTTGCCAAACAATAACATGGGGATTGTGCCTCATCCACCCTTCTCACCCGATCCGGCTCTGTTGAACTTCTTTTTATTTCCACGGATGAAGAGAAGTCAAAAAGGAAAGAGATTCAGTAACCCTGGATGAAGTCAAAGAAAACGCTCTAAATGCCATCCGACCTTAAGAGCTCTAGAAATGTTTGGGCAGTTGCAAAAGCATCTAGACAAGTGCAACAATGCGCATGGACAATACTTTGATGGGAACTAATGTAGGATTGAATAACAATGTGAAATAAAAAAATAACAAAAATGAATTCTGGTTATTTCGAAGTTCCTTTTCGTGAATGTATGTATGCTTTCAATCAACTTTTCCGTAGGTTTTTTTCTATTACACTTATAACAGCTTTAGAAGAAATATTTTGGGTGATTAGATATCAAAATCAGCTCAAATTCATTTCAGTATCTTCAAATAATATTTTTTAATAAACGGATATGCTGGGACATTTGCATAACAAAGCCATCCCACTCTTTGACTTATTTAAATATCAGTTCTGCTTTATTTCTTACGATTAATTAGACAATTAATAAACTCAATTTATTAAATTATTTAACCTTATGATAGAATTTTTCTTGTAAAAATATTTATTATTAAACATATTTAACTAAATTAAATTTTAGACTCGTCTATTTTTTTCTACAACCTCACTTTGATTCCTGCAACGTAAGAAATATTAATAATGACTGATTGTTGCATTATTATTTTCAATCTTAGAGTAGTATATATAAAAGACCTTGCTTCCAACAGGTTTATCAGTCTGCTTAATTTAATTTAAATTGATTTTATTCTGCCCTCTCTGTAAAGGTATTCTTAAGCTCTCGAATGGAATTGAATTCGAAGTGTGATTGGAATTCTCTGGATTTGGCATGCTTGACAGCTCTATTCTTGATGACGGAACAAATTCCGACGTAAATGAGAATAAACTTAATCATTAAAGTTCTCGCTCTTAGTAATGGAATGTGCCAATATACGTCATCAATTATAGCTGCCTAATTACCTGCATTATTGACACAGAGATGGGCAAATAATTAACTTATTAATAGATGACGCAACTCTGTAACCATTTGTATTCAATATCAAAAATAATTATTATGATCACTTAATCACCTTTAATCACTTAATAATGTGAATAAATTTTAAAATAAACAAGGAATTATTACTTAAGATTAAAGTTTATACAGGCTCTTTGCGAGATTATTTTGACTTAGAAAAGGATTCCTTTTGAAGTATTTTAAAATAATACTTCATACACACATTTTGTACAAATAAAATATAAAATATTATGAGATTTTTTGCATGAATAATATTTTATGCAGAAAAAAGTAAAAACAATGTATATTTTGATTAATGTATTTGTACGTCCTTACATTTATATATATCAACCTAATAACATGAAACTGATGATTCACACAACATTTTAATATCAGGAATGTTTTGCCTTTCTCTCTTGATGGGAATAAAATGTCCCCAACAAAAATCAGGATTTCCTCGTAAAGGTTTTTTGGAAACTTAATACTTCCATTACGCGATACATTTCCAATTTCTATTTAAAATATTAGTTTTAATCGTAAAAATTGATGTTTCTACTAGAATCAAAACGATTTTTTCTTTAACATTGAATATAGCCGTTGAAGATATTTAATTTTGTTTGAAAAGTCAAAATCATTTTTTATAAATTGTGTGTTCGAAGTGAAAAATTAAGTAAATTAAGAGGTTATTGTTTTGTCAAAATTTTACTATTAGCTTCCATAGTGCAAGCTGAGGTTAGCGAAAAAAATAATGGGGATAGAATACAAAGCAACATTTACTCTGAATAAAAATTCTTATAAAGACTTATAAGGACTACATATTACCAATTTCTTCTCTAAAAACAAGTTTCTGATAACATCACATGTTTATAAACGCAACTTTGAAATATTCATTTCAATTTTGTCCTTCAAAATATTTAAATAAACGATTTTATAAGGTATTTTATTTCATTCAAAAAGGAATTGGTTCAAGCAATACTGTTCGAACAAATAATTTATTCAGGTAAAATAAACATAAAAAAAAAGAATTTTTTTTTCTAATTTAAAATTGAAAACCGATTCGAAGGAATATACAAATATGGAATAATCTTGTCTGTATTGAAGTTTTATATTCTCCGCTTATTTCAGTGGAGCGGAATGTTCACTTTTTTAAGTCATAGAAGTATATACGGTGAAATTCAAAGCTTCGAAATGATTCGTTTTATCAAATCTTTATTGCTGCTGTTTTTGATAAAGGATATTATTCTTTTTTGGAAATATAAGTATTTTCCGCTTCATCTATCCGAATAAAATACTCCACTGAACTTACACTGGTTCAGAAATATATAATGCATGTACTTTTTTTTTTAAAAAAAATAGTGTGTTTGTTGAACACACATATGGTGTTTATTCAAGTAAAAATTTTACATGGGGTAAAATTAAAGGTATTACTGATAGAAAATATACAGTAGTCATAAATTATGAATTATATTATAAACATGGTATAGGATGTTTATGGTTAATCCTAACGAAATAGCAATTTTTTCGTAATTTACAGACTAATGAAAAATACGTATTTCACAATGTTTTTCTAATAGTTTTGTTTTGTCTATTGAATTTTTATTTATACTAATTTCTTCGTCCAATGGAAGGATTTCAAATTATGCATCACGTCTTTACTATAAAATAATTATCATGAAAGAAGATGTTTATTTCGAAGATTCTTTCAGGGTGTGATTGCGACGATTCTAGACAAAGGCAGTTAAAAAAATTTTTTTTTTAATCAAGTTATTACTTTTAAAATTTACAGAATTCTAAAAATGTTATATTACCAATAAAACAATGTTATATAATTTAAAAAATAATATGAAAAAAAAATTAAAAATTAGAGCTTTATATCTTATGTTTGGGCTGAAGCGAAAAACCGAATTCAGAATCTGGGTAGAATTAGCCGAGAGCTGGATTTTTGATTGGCTGAATGCTTAATCTTCAGATTAACTATTCTAGCCGTAAGATTGCAATTCCGAATAATATGCATATCCAAAAACATCCTTCTGTGCTGATTGTAACCGATACCATCACTCCACGTCGTTGGTACTGTGTTTTTCAGAAACTAGCGTGGGTATATTACGGGTGCCCCTTTCCTCCATACCAGAACACATCAAAAGTGTCATACTCCAGAATATATAATGGGATTTTTTTCAATAAACTGCACAATACTTCAATTGAATCACAATTAATCCATTCTTGTTATTCAGTAGCCAAGCTCTTGAGTCCGCACGGTATCTCAAGGCTAGCGGAATTTACACCATTGGCTTACGTGCATATAGACCCTGATGAAACTTATTTCAGAATGTTTGTATTGACATCCTCCGTCCTGTGTCCAAAGGTAATTGTCTTTTCACCGAAATAGCAAATTCCATTTTGTCTTTGACTAGATGCTAACAGAAGATACTATCATTAATTGCTGTAAAGCATGTGCATGATTTTTTTGGTAGACATCTAACATTCCCTATTTCTGAGAATCGGTTATAGAATTTTTGAAGAACGCTTCTTGTCTCTCCAGCAGTGTCAGCTAAATTTCTTTGTGTTTGCCAAAATTTAATGTTCTCCCTGATTTTTCTCCAAGCCATGGATTCCGCTAAATCACATTATTGTTCATACTCTCAGAACGGTTCCTCATAACAAAAGCTAAGCAATTGCTTGTTTTTATTGAAATGGTGAAAAATATTTTAGAAAAAAAAATCAATTTCTGTAAGTATCTCCTATTGATTTTTAACGTCATGAATGTTAATTCGCATTTGAAATTTCTTTCCTACTTTCTGCTGCACTTTAGACTATAGTTTTTTTTTCTTTTCTTTGGTTATCAATAGAAATATGTGCGTAATTTCCTTGAAGTCATGAGTTTTTCTAATTGCTATAAGAAGCTTTAAAAAAAAGGCATGTTTTTACAAAAAGTGCAACCTCATACAAAATTCAATTCACAAAAGCATTTAATCACTATCCTAAAAAAAGTTAAAGATAGTTGAAGTAAAAAAAAGTTTTTTTTAATAATTAATATCAAATGTATACCGCCGATGTCTGTATTGCTTTGAATGAATAGTAATAAAAAATATAATGCCTAGGGAATAATCTCCATGAAATGCCTTTCTAAGCAAGGAAAGAAAACAAAAACTACGAATAAATATTGCATAGGCATTCAAATCAAGATCTGAATTTTTCATGAGGTGGGAAACATTTCTCGCCATTGCGGAAAAAAATTTCAATAAGCTTCCGAACCATTATGGAAAGACAATCTCGAGTTTTTTTTTAGGGTTGTCTTACTAATCATTCAGGAAGTCCCTTTCAAGAACAGACAGGTGAAGGAATGCCTTGTAGTGGAATCTTGCCAAGAGAAAGTTCAATATTTTCTTTGAAAAAACGGAAAGAAATGCCGATTTTTTCTTGTAGTAAAATGCAGGTACTTGTACACACACATATGGTGGTCAATCTGAAAAAACTATGCATATATTGGAATAAAACCACTAAATTTCTTACAGGACACAAAATTCACAGTATTTGATAAAAAAAAACTACTGAATAAATACAGATATGTATTATTCAGTAGTTAGTGTTAAATTAATGCAAATTTATATGTTTTACATGAATATAAATCAAAATGTAAGAATCAAAGTTTTCTTGATGATAAACTGGATGGTTACTAATGCGGAAATCTCCATTTTAATGCAAATCACTCTTGCTAATGTCTGAAATTTAGGAGTAAAACTCTTTTTTAATATCATTAAGAAATAAATTATGCTGAATTGAGCTATTAATTGTGTGTTTTATAAAATGTGATATATCGTTCGCTCTACTTTGAGGTTTGAATAAAATCCAAAGATATTGAAAATGCAATATTTTAATAATGAAAATATTTACATTTAATTTACACTTAATTTCATACAGTAAAATGTGTATTGAGAAACAAATCACACCTTTGAAGGCACTGCGAGTCTTTAAAGATTAACATTTCTAAACAGCGATTGTCTTTTGACAATGATAAGTTAAAACATTCTTTTCCGATGCGTTGCCTGTTTACAGGTATACTACGTCAGTCCGTAGAGTTATAAAATTGGCAGCTGGGGTAGTAAACACACACGAGAAACACAACGAGTATAATCAAAGTCAATGTTTGTAAAAAATGTTGGAAACAATATGCACAGTAAGTAAAACAATTAATCATTTTTTAAATAATAAAATATATTAAAAGACACTATATTTCTTAAAAAAGTATATTTCATGAATAAGTAAACTTAAGTTATAAAAGTAAATAAAAGAAACCGAGTACACATGCAACAAAGGTAGGTACCAATTTTTTTTTAAATGGAAATAAATGTTGAAAATGAAAATACCAAAAACGCTTTCTTAGCAGCTTAATGGTAAAAGAAATACAATGTTCTGATGTTAGTTAATTTGATTTTCTGTTACTTTTGTTTTTAATTCTGGGAACATATTTATACCTTAAATCACAGTTTTATATTCATCGATTGTAATTTTGTAGAAAAGGCAGCTGAATTCCTATCAAAGCAACACTACATATTTATCTTTTAGTATTTTAATTGCAAATTAATTTGCGTAAAACTATGTTTCTTTCGTTGACTTTCTAAATACTACTAATAACGATCGATGTTTCAATAAATATGATACATAAGATCCAATCTTATTAAGTTTCGAAAATTTGAAACCCTTCAAAGGTAACAGATTTAAAAATTAAGATGTAGTATTGAAATTAATTCTCTCCATTCGTGACATGGAATGCAAGCAAACGTTTTTAAGTCAAAATTTGTTTTTAAAATTTATTGGAAAATCTGAAAAATTCTTTTTTCCCAAGCACTACAGCCCGTTACCAGCCAAGGCTGTCTCAGTCAGCTTAGACCAGGGGTACTCGACCTTTCTTTCTGCTGGGCCGCATACGTATATCAGCTATTTCAATCGGGCCGCAAATATATGTTAATTATTTCACGCGGGCCGCATATACATGTTAATTATTTCACGTGGGCCGCAACATGTAAATAAAGGGGAGAAGGGGGAGAGAAATGCTTTCAGACCAAGATAACATTGGAAATTTAAAATGTGGAAAATGGATTAAAATATTATAACTTCTGTTTCGCTTTTTTTAATTATTATTTTTTGAATTTTGTATTTTTGTCACTAACACTAAATTAGAAGCATTTAAGAAACACTCCTTCACAATTTTACCTCTGTGATTTTATCACTGACAAAACATTCTGTTGCTGTTGCAAAGATTATTCAAGAAAGCTTACTTATCGCCTCTTGAAAGAGATCTTTAAAGGAAAAGTGTCATTGGATAATTTCTGTTTATTGGTATTTTTTAAATACAGCTTTCGTGACAAATCAAACAATTACTGATCCATGTTTGTTTTTCACTACAAAATAGGCAACCTCCCAATTGTCTTGAAACGATATAGTTTCTTCGAATATTTTTTGCTTGCAAGACATGAAAGATAGTTAAAAACTAGTTCTACCCATAAAATGGTCGCTACTCCATTGTTGTCTGTTATCACTAACCGTAACCGTACCGAATAGAAAAAGAATATAAGTTCGTACCCGTACGACACCAAAAACCAAACTGATGTATTTAATTTCTTGACAAAGAATTTCCCACCCAATTTTTAATACAATATAAGTAACATTCTCAGAGCAATGGGCCATGACCGGGCCACTTAAAAAGGCTCGGTGGGCCGCAGGTTGAGTATCGCTGGCTTAGACCATCTTGAACAGTTTGATGCTATGTTCTTACATCGGTTAACTCCCAAATCCTTCAACCCTTTTTCTACTACCTGAAAAATTAAAATGCGAAAATTGTGTTCAAGAACTTTAGGATGTTCTTAAATTTAATACATGGTTAAACTGAAAAAAAAAGAATTCACAGCTTTGAAGAAAATATTTTTGTAAAATCAAAGTGTAAAGTAATTCTTTTACTTTGACCCAATTTCTTACCTTATTTTAATTATAACACTGATTATGTTAATTCGACTTATGATATTTTAAAATAATTAATTTTTATTTAATTGTTGTCACATTAATATGGTAAAGAAAGGCGTCTTTTATAAAGCTCTTGAATGTTTAATCTATTTATTTTATCATACTATAAATCATTGAATGTTTATATGATGCACTTTGATCATAACTTGATACTACCATTTTCATAAGAGATGTTTCAAGTTTTTCAAGTCCAGGTTGATCACTAATGAATAACTGCGTCAAAAATTGTTACCAGTTTTAATTTTGGGATTAAAGTGATATCCTGATGTCTGGTATGGTTTTCGAGTCTGTGGTTTTGCCTTTTTGTGTCTCTTTAATGGCAGCTATATCACGCCTTCAAAGAAAGACTCATGTTATATAGAATGGTTTGTTGGATGTAGCTAAGATTACTATCCAGCTATTGGTCCTGGCATCCTTCGTGCGGTAGACGTAAAAGTCAGAGACTGGTGTGAGAACATACTCAATTTCTCGCAAGCCTTCACTAAAGTAAGGTCAAAGGCTAACTTGCTCCATAATTAATGTATGAGAATTGTCCTCATCCCGATACTTCCCCAAGAGAAAGCAAGTGACCACTGGGAAATAATTAAACAGGAAGTCGGTTCTGCATTGGAGATCACTGCATTTTAATTTCGTACCAAATAATTTGAATATTCCGAAGTAAAAGTTCTACATGTTCCGCTATCCGGCGGGTGCGGGTGGTGGAGGATTCGAGTGAAGATCAGCCATTTTAATAACTATCACACTTTTATTTAATCCTTTTACTTAATAGTCTAAAGCAACTTAAAGCGAGTATGCACTTATATCTCTAAACCCGAACATCAATCAATCTTAAGGTATCCGACTACGTTCGGAAACGTGATTTTGCAGAAGCGCTTAAATGGATAATTTTCATGATATTTAGTGTCACTTAGATTAGAATAGAAGTATAATATTGTTTTAAGGACATCGTGACAAAAAAAATTATTTAAATACAATATTTTGGCAAAAAATCTCAACTTAGAATAATCTTTTTTCAAAATGATTTCCTTTTATGAAAAATGCTTTTATAATAATAATATTTTGCTTGTCTATAGCTCAGACCTCTCTGCAGAGGCTCAACTAGAATTTTTGAAATATTTAACTTAGAAGTGGGTTTATCCATATTTTACGACAACACAAGGGAGTAATTTTAAGGAAAAAACGCCGATAATTATATTTCAAATGTTGGTAACTCTGAAAATATTGTGAGTTTTTCAAAATGTCTAGTTGAGCCTCTGTAGAGAGAGGTCTAAGCTATATACAGACAAAATATTATTATAATAGAAGCATTTTTCATAAATGGAGAACATTTTGAAAAAAGATTATTCTAAGTTAATTTTTTGCCAAAATATTGTATTTAAATAATTCTTTTTGTCAAAGTGTCCTTAAAACAATTTTGTACATGTATTCTAATCTAAATGACACTAAATATTATGAAAATTATCCATTTATGCTCTTTTTTAAAATCACGGTTCCGAACGTAGTCGGATACCTTAATTACTTAAATATAATAGAAATAAGATCGCTTATCTTATTTCTTGAGCGCGCTCTTCTTTCCACTACTTGAATAATCTTTGGATAATTTTCCAACTTGACCAAACTATACGACCTCCGGTCACTAACACTAAGTTTGCTTCTATATCCCCTAATCAATGCGCCTACTCTACGACTAATTCTTAAATAGAATTTCTAATTTACATAAACCCAGTCTTCTTTACAGAAAGTGGTTTTAAACTGGAATTACAGTTTAAAAGGTTATTTTACCCAAGAGGATTACTACAAACGCGGATAGACCCATTACACATATTCCTAAAATTCATATTATTTAATTTTTTTAAAAAATTTAATTCATGGTATAGTTTTTGATTTAAAATATATTCGTAAATATATATGTGTAGGTGTGCGAAGGATTAAAATCTTCAATATCAATTAAAATTTGGATGAGACAGCCAAGTGGCTTGGGTTGTTCTCAATGCTGTTTAAATTTCAAGTTTTACCCTAAGCTTTTCATAAAGTAAAGGGAAATTACTACATGTTGAACTCGTTTAAACATAGAAGCCTTCACTAGGTATAATGAACTAGTAGGAAAGTACAACATTGATTCAGATGCCATTTTTGATAAATCTGCATTTCAAGGGTTGGTTGGTTTTATGCCACCGAGTTTTAATGGCAAAAATTTTAAATGCGTCACAAAATTTTAATTCGTTTAATGATACGATTTTAGAAAGTTTAACTTTGTAAAATAGATTTAAAACATACGAAATAAGAAATATATATATATATATATATAAAATACTTTTTCTTATAAAATTATTATATGGAAGAAATCCTTTGCTGTGTAAAAACTATATTTATTTAAAATATTTAAAATAATTTTATATAGTAGTTCTGTTCTTTACTGGACAAACAAAATTATTCAATGAAAATTTATCCTACAATCAGGTGACAGGTACAGTATTACATTCCAATAGAAGAAATGGACATTTACTGTGTTCTAATTGAATATTCATCCATATATAATAATTATAATCTTGTGAGATTTTTAAGTAAAAAGTTTCGTTTATAAACTATGTAAATTATTTTCAATATAGATATTTCAGCATAAGATACACTTATATACTTGTAAAATAATGATTAATGAAAAATGCTTAGATGAATAATAATAAAAAATACTTTTACTTCTTTCATTTATCCGTATTTTTATTGAGTTGGGTTAAAAAAAGAAATGTGACAAGTAAAAATAGAAACCTATTTTAATTTGACTACCGGAATTACTAGTAAAAAAAATGTTTCACACCTTCCTGTCTTTTTCAATTTTTTGCCTCTTTATTCAGTGCAAAAATTAATTTGAAACAGTTATAAAGTGTATTGAACATAGTGTTAATTCAAAAAAATAAAAGATCTTAAAGGTTAATCGTTAAATCGATAGTATAAATAACTGGTCAATAATTAATAAAGATATTCGAAATAAAAAAGATTTTCAGTTATTCAAAAGCACTTTATACTGTGTGTGTGTGGAACTCCTACTAAGTCAACATCAGAAATACCAGAACTTATGCACTACTATATAAGTAAAAAAGAACATATACTTCAGGTGACATATTGATCCTTCGGGATTTGAAACCAACACATGTTTGATGGCATCTATTAAGTAACATGCTTTTAAAATATCCCTACAGATTCTTGACAAACAATGTTAGTCTCGGAAGCTATTTATAAGACGTTCAATGCTTTCATAATGTTCCTGGCTCTTCTTAAAAGCATTCTTAAATTGTGAATTGAAATATATCTACACTTTTCCATTTCTTAGTACAAATATTCTGAGTCTCTATCTGGTTTTTGGTAAGGGAATCACTTCACTAAAGTCAATGAAAGAATTGATTTTTCAATTTTTATTGGAAAATAAAGTAGACTCCATCTATTTCTAATACTGTTTAAACTTTTTATCTAAATAAATTAGAAGTATTTTAAAACCAAGCCACATAAGGCTAGTATACATTACTTTAATGTTTAAGTATTAATTTTTCTCAAACGAGTAAATTAGAACACGAAATAAACATTTATGAAACTTTACTCATCATATAACTTTGAAACTTTGCACGCATTTAAATACTATATAAATAAATATGTAAATGATAGATATTGTCAAAGAAGTTGTACAAACAATTTGAATCATATAAGTTCAGTTATAGAATCAAGCAAATTATACAAGAAACTCCCGAGTAATGTATAAAAGTTTGGGATATGCAAATGAATAGAATTACAAAATGATCATGCATGAGTAGGCTGAGAACCACCCTCTACACTTCCAAAAGAACTATGTATAAAAAGAATTATAAAAGTGCCTTCATACGCATGCTGTAAATGCTTTATTAGAAATGAATACGTCTTGTCAAAAGTGCAGAATGTAATTTGAGCTACTAACAAATTTCAAACAAGGCAGCATGATCAACTTTCATGAGGAAAATGAGGAGGAGACTCCGTATATTGAAATCATATCTTACATGGGGAGTAATGTGTAACATTGATGCGTGTGTGTTTACGACAGCAGAGGGGAGAAATTTTAAGAAAAAAAATGCCGATAATTATTTTAATTGGTTTTAACTCTGAAATTAATGTGAATTTTTCAAAAATAATAGTTCAGACTCTCTGGAGAAGTCTTAACTTTATATAAGAGAGAGAGAGAATGAACATTTTGAAGAAAGGTTATTCTAAGTTATTATTTCACCAAAATATTTTATTTAAATAATTTTTTGTCAAAATGTCCTTAAAACAAATTTATACATGTATTGTAATGTAAGTGACACTAAATATCATGAAAATTATCCATTTATACGCTTTTTTAAAATCACGGTTCCGAACTTAGTCGGATATCTTAATTACATGATGCGATTATCTCTTATTCAAGCAATCATTCCGATTTTACGCAAAAAATTTAGGATACACTTTAAGATTTTTTGTATTTATTTCAAAAAAAGAGAGAGAGAGAGAGTATAAAAAATATTTTCAGAAATAGATAAAAACAGAAATAAATTTGTTTGATTGCTTTATTACCCATTGATTTTAGTCTATCACATGTCTATAATTACATCAATTATCTTTTATATGCACATAACACATTCATTACTGATTACTGCGAATTTAGTTTTTTAACATGAATAACCGGTTCTAAAAACGTGTTGGTAATTAGTTGTAATTTAAATCCTTTTACTAAAAATTAAATTCTGGTTTCAATCCTATCAAGTTTATGTTATTGAAGGGTTAAAAATTAAAAATACTATACTTAGTAATAATAAGAAAAATAGTGCATATCTCGTTTTCGAAAGGTTTCACTTTTATAGAATTCTTCAAATGAATATTTCCATATTGTATGCTAAAATGGAAAGCAATTTTTCCGAAAAAACAGTTAATTTGTGGTAAATTAAGTGTCATAAATTATGTATCCAGTGATTCTGAGCTTTGTTGCATGTACATCATTGACCAATCTGAACCTGCACGCAAGATTGAGACTTCTTTGTTTTCTTTAAAATAGTTTGCGAGAGAATGAATAATTTAGATGATCAATTATTCATTACTAACGATATAGCTATTCATTTAAAGTTCAGACATGACATCTTACAGTTAAAAAAAGAACTTCGAAGTAACTGATTATTGAAAGGCGACGAGACAGTTATTGATAAGCTGATAATTATAAAATTCTTTATAATTACATAAGCCCAAAAAACAAGAGAAATAAGGCTGTCACTAATAATCTACATATAGTGTAATCACCTTTTAGAACATTAAATGAAAATTAGGTTTATCAAAATATTGGATTGTATTGGATGGTTTTATGTTGGGTTTTTTTTCCAGTAAAACTTATGTTTTATTAAGTTTGATTTTAGTTAGGTAAATGTGATCAACTTCTATGAGACAGTAGTTCTAAATTCTGAATATAAATTTTAATTTTAACTTAAATTATTTGGTAAAATTCAATATTTTCGAGACTTTCAGAGATTATTTTATCGATAACCTACAAATGTTTCAAAATGTAAAAATCTATAGCTAAAATTTCGATTCATGAATTTAAACAATTTTAAAAAACTAATTATGCATTTTTTTTCACTAAATTAAATTGATGAAATGCGTAAGATGAGTTTTTGTTCTTTTTGATTAATCTCGAGATAATAAAGGAAAAATAAAATAACAAAAAAAATTAACAGAAAAATAAAAACATAAATAATGTATAGATATTGACATACTTTTTACGAAATAAAAATTCACCGTTGATTTAAAAAGTGCAAATTGTGTGAATTTTTTTCTTTTATTCAATTTTTTTATTAAATTTGTTAAAAAAAAAACTAATAAAAAACAACTGTTATGGCTCTAAAACTTTTGTTGTCTTCTGCAAAAATTCTCTATACATTTACCTGATTTTAAGTTTGAAGTTACTTGAGAAATAAGCACTCATTTCATAAAGAAAAGGAAAACTATTTTTTTTATTTCTAATGGGGTGGTGGATTGGTGTTTTAATATTGCAGTTCTAGTACATTCCCCGGGAACTGGTATGTCTTTTTAGTGCGGGACCATATAGGTGGTTTACCAATCACCGCAAGTAATTTTCACACCCATTTTCCTCTCCAGAGAGAGGCACCTGAGCTCTGATGATGCGAAACCGCGCAAGGAATTTAATTTTACCGAGAGCACCTAAGCCAAACAGGTACTCGAGGGACCTTTTATGTGCTGCATAATCATACGACATGGACGCTGTAGATTTTTCCATCATGAAAATCCACCGACTTGAGCCAGGGTCGAGCCCGCAAACTTGGACGTACAATGCTAGTGCCAAACTAACTACGCCTGCCATTTTAAATCCATTTCCGCCCGTTAACCATTTATTTCCATTAAGGGGAGTTGGAAACCTGTCTCTCTCTATATACTGACAATGTTAAATTGGTTGCTTTCGATATAACTTTTCTCAAAATCTCTTAAACGTACATGCTTGAAATTTTTCATACAATCATAGTATATCTTTCTCATTATACAGAAATAAGCTTTTAGCTAACTTTGAATTTTTTGATAATTTATGAAATATTTTATCAGACATTGCAAAATTTGACCCATTTTTCACATAAAAATTTGTAAAGAGTAAATTTTTGAGGTTTTTTTTTTTTTTTTTTTTTTTTTTTTTTTTTTTT
>BMAV01023497.1:436978-489299 GCA_019973955.1 Trichonephila inaurata madagascariensis
AATATATCATGAAAAAATTACATAACTGTGAATAGTAGTTTCTCAAAAAAGGTACATCGAACATCAAAATTTACATTTTGAGAAAAATTCATTGTAATGTATACCGTGAGGCTTCTAATTGGCTAGGAAATATAAAAATAAAAGGTTCAATTTAAAATAAAAGATACATGTTTTGGTTTATATCGGACGTTAAACTTTTAACCCAAAACGAAGTACTTTGCTTACCTTTTTCGCCATTCAAATGGGCGTGGGCTAGGCTCAACGATTACTGAAAAATAAGTTTTAAGAGCCTCTAATTACCTTAGAGGTTAAAGTAAGGTATTTTTAGAATAGTTAAAATCTATACAATTTGAAAATATAAAAATCTCAAATTGTCAAAAACATAAGATTTTAGCTTTCCAACACCCCTTAACTTCATGCAAACATTCATGACCATACCTAAAAGCAATTTCTCAGATGGTAATTACTTTATGTGTCTTAAATAAATTTGATAAGCTAACTAAATATATTTAACGAGAATTTGTATGTGTGTGATTATTTACATTCAGATAATTCCCAAATCTTAATTTAAGTAAATTTTATAAAGTAATAAATTTTAATATATATATATATATATATGACTATAATATGCTCAAACTGAAATGTTACAATAATGCATACATATAAACAGTACCTGTTTACTAAGTGTTTCGTAATTTAAGCATCATCCATTGTTCCGTTTGCCCTTCAAGACATGTAAAGGTAATGAAGGGATCAAATATTAATATTATCTAACTAGAATCTGAATTGTATATTTAATCTGGAAATGACTCCCGTCGTAAGCATCGTCTGAGAAGGTGATGATTTCAAAACTCACTACATAATGCCAAAGCGTTATATATCCCATTTACTTCATTTGATCTGATTTAACTTGCTAAGGGTTGTATTTCAAGCAATTTCGTATATACTTGATCAGATCTGGAGTCAGAATCTGAAATCAGATTGTTCATTTTGTAATAGTTAAATTATTAAGGTTTTAAATTACAATAAATGATAGTAAAATTCTATTAATCGATGCAATATGTGAAACATATAATTCATAAATAAATAAATAATTTGAAACTATATTACCGAATGCACAGGACCGCTTTATATATTAGTCATTTTATCATTCAGAAAAGCTAGTTTATTATATCATTACGATTTAAGAACAAAATTTAGTTAAAATAATTTAATCTATGGAAAAATTACGAAATTGAAATTTTTTATTAATTTCTGAATTAAGCATCAAATATTTATACATTCATGAACATAATAATTTTATTATTGTTCCAATGGATTCTAATTCTCGAAATCCTTAATATGTTTCTGTTGTAAAATATTTAGATAGTAATTATTCATTTATAGTACTTGGGATGAAATTTGTAATGATAGTAATAAATTAAAATACTTCAATGGAATTTTCTACTTGATATTACATATGTAAAGTTTTATATATTCAGAATGCTCTGTCCCATATTTTTTTATTTATTTCCAGATAAAAAATGATTTTTATTATATTTAGCGTAGAGACTTCGTTTATTTCATATCCTACTCATCGAATTTTAATTTTTAATAAGTATAAGTTGATTAAGAAAAATATTTTAAATGTTTTTCAAGAATAGTATAACATGAAACCACACATTAAATCAGTGTTTCTCAAAGTGTGGGGCGCGCCCTCCTATGGGGGCGTCATAACCCTTCAAGGGGGGCGCGAGCACATTGAAAAGCTGAAAACATAAGATTATTTGGAGGAAAAAATTAATTTACTGAAATTAAACAAACAAAATACAATCTAACATACTAAAAAGTAAAATACACATTTACACTGATATAATACACTTATAAATATATTAGTACTGCTCAATGTATTTTATAATTAATTGAACAATACTAAATTAAGAACGTTTAACAATTACCAGTAACCCATGGGTTCTTCATATATAAAAGTATATGCAAACAATAACACTTGATGATTTGTTCGGTTTATAATTAATTATTTCAATGCCAATTAAAAATTACGCTATTCGCTCCCCAGTACCACCGTTTAACACGTAGGCGAGCGTATGTGGTGTATTGGGGGAGCGAGGGGGTATTAGAGGAATAGATAAGAAAATCTTCTAAAATAAGTAAATCCTTCGCAAACACTGTCAAGGTAATTTTATTACATTCCACAGCCTTCCGAATAATTTTATAGATAGCAGTTCACAGAAAAGATTGTACTTTGGAAAGACGTATATATACGTACGGGGCAATCAACTTACTGGCTGAGTGAGAAGTTTATATACGTATGGGACAATTAACTTACTGGCTGAGTGAGACGTTTATATACGCCGGTAGCATTTAAAAGGTTAAAGTCGAATTGTAGATTTAGCGTCAAAATATAGTAATATTCAATTTAATACATTGCTATTGTACGGGGGGGGGGCGAGATGAAAAATGATTGAATATTGGGTCGCAAGTATTGAAAGTTTGAGAAGCACTGCATCAAATGACTTTAAAATGCTTTGTATAATACTTCTTGAAAATTTAAAGCATTCACCTTAGCTCTTAAGACAGTTGTGCAGAGTTTTGTAGCAATGTTATACAAATTAATTAATATTTTATTAAAAATATTAATAAATTTATTATAAATATTTTATTGTAAGTAAGTTATATTATTGCAAAACACCAATTTCTACTTAAATAATTAAAAAAAAGTAATGCGAGTGCAAAATTGGCGTAGTGTCTCAATTAGAATAATTATATGGGCTAGCTGTTCTCGTAAAAAGATATTTTTGATTCCTTCATTTATGTTCAATAAAAAATTTCATTTTTTGAAAGATTTATTAATTATTAATGTGTATTAAGAAACACCGTGTTATTATATATCCGAATATAACATAAAATAAATATATGGTATGAGCTGTGCCCAGTTCCACATTTTTCATCCATCAAGACTGCTTATAATTTTTAATGTAATAGTATTAATTGAAACACTGTGTTTTAAATATCACAGAAAATTTACGTAGTTCTTAATTTTTAAATAATAAGCAAAACTTTTAGAATGGAGAAAAATCGGAAATAAAATACTGCATTATTTACATAAAAATCATGTACAGAGGGAATATGAAAAGGCCGTACTTTTTGGCCTTTACTACCATGCTCTACAGGGTCACGCCCCCCTAGAGGGGCGTGATAACTCTACAATGAGGGTGCGAGCATATTGAAAAATCGAAAATAAAAGATTATTTAAAAAAATATATTAATTTACTGAAAGGAATCAAAACAAAATACATTCTGAGGTAATAAAAAATACACATTTACAATTTAATAATATACTTATAAATGTATCAGTACTGCACAATGAATGGGATTAACTATTCTTCAATACTAAGTTAAGAACAAGTTTAATAATTACTAGTTACCCCTCATGGGCTTGTCATATACAAAATTTAATACATATTTTGACAATTAATATGGTTTATAATTAAAGTCGAATTGTAGCTTTGTGTCAAAGTACATTATTAGTAAATTCAATACTTTTTATTGTATGGAGGGGGGCGCGATGAAATTATGATTGAAAATTGGATCGCAAATATTGAAAGTTTGAGAGACTCTGCTTTTCTATGAAAGTTGTTTTTAGTTTTTCATTCTTATTTTTAAATAAAAAGTTGACAATGATAGATTTAACTAACAATCATATCAATAAAAATATAGGTTCAAATTATTAATTTATATTTTGAATGATATTATTCTTAAAATTAATATCAAATCATCTCATTTTCAGAAAACAGTAATCAAAATATCTATTCAAACGTGACAGAATTTCTTTTGCCCATTATAAAAATAGAACTAGTTATTTTAAGCAACAAATCACACATTTGTTTTATGCCTGGTTCAGTAAATCTACACTTGCTCCATTGATCGGAATAAAAACCGATAAATATCTCCTAAGAGGAATACAGTGAAAGTCCCATCTACTTAAGCCAAACATATCAAACCACTTACATCGTAGTAGAAGAAATGTACTACTCACATCCAGATTGAGTACCACATTTTCTTTTCCCGATAAAAAGCTGTTTCTGGAAATCGAGTACTTTCTTTGGAGAATTGGTAGGAGGACAACTAATAAGGAAAACGGACTTGTTATCAGAAACGCGAAGTAAGTTTACTTAAAAAAGTTCCGAGGAAAATTATCGGAACTGTGAAATGAGGTTATTCGTATTTCTTTTCCCCGATAATTTAACTTGATTTGAAGATTTTTCTCTCTCTCCACGGGGCTTTTATTTCTGAAGTAGAGAGGCTCAAACTAAGGTTCACGATATTTTTAAGTGGGAAATTCATCCTTTTTTTTATATATTGAAAAAAATTACCCAAAAATGAATAAATCCGTCTTCACGTTGAAAATTTGAGATAATAATACCTTTAATAGTTGAAACTATTTTAATCGTATGAGACTTTATTTTATGAATAGTTTAAAAATACTCTCATACCATCTATAATAATTTAATTTGCAATACTAAAAGTCTGAAATACAAATATTGAAATGTTTATCAGTAGGTAAGCATCTGTTTCATTAATAAATGTGTTTATGTTACCTCGAATTATCAAAAACATAATACACTGGCAATTAAGATGAAATTAATAATAATGGGTCACAGATATATTAATTTTGGTGTGATATAAGCGTCTATTATTAGATGATATTAACTTATGATATTGCTTATAGTATATCCGAAACTAATTATTTTAACGTCAAACAATTAACCATCTTTAAACAATTTGTTCTTTAATGTATGTAAGATTTCATATGGCCTTTACTTGAAGTTTTATATATATATATATATTATTGCCTATTTTTATTTTTACTTGCTAAATAAAAAATAATACTTTCAACCTAATATTTACTGTTTTTTATGTTAATATATTTTCCCTGCTTTTAACATTGCATTTAAAAAAATCATACCGTAAACTGAAAACTTTTATCAGAAATAAAAGAGATAGATAATTTACAATTTAGAGATTTACTAGATTTAAAAATTACCAAGCAAAGTAACCAATGCCGCCATCTAGGGAATGGATAAAATGACGGTACGGAGAAATAGGAGATAAAAAATAAAGAAACACATTATGTAAAGATATTATAGGAAACCTATAATATTTAACTTATTACGAATGTTTTCATAAAGGAAATTCATCGGATAGTCATTATCTAAACAATAACTAATAAATTTTTTAACATAGTAAAAAAAATTCTGCCACTATTATTAGTTTATAAAAACTAAAAATGGTTACGTTGTTTGTTGATAATTAAGAATAATACTTTTATAAAGAGAAATAAAAGTATTACAATTTCTAAGCGGTGGTTTGATACTATTGAAATTAAACGCGCTGCTGCTCAAACGGGAGGGATGTTTAGTGAGACCGACTGTTGTGCCGAAGGGCCTAGTTCGAATCCCAGAAAAGACTTGGATGCTTGTAAATGTGTAGTACTTGTATGGCATAATAGGGGGCACTCTTAACAATCAGCGAGTCAAAATTTCCTGGAAAGGTTAGTAGGAGAAGAGATTGGGAAGCCCACAGATCACCTCATGGGTTGTTCTTCCTCAAAATTTGGTGGAATGGAGCCAAATCGAACTCGCATGCATGGTACTTCCTCTGAGGCAAACGCGTGAAGTAATCTAGCTTCCCTTGCCACGATGAATTTCGAGGCCTCTATCTGATATTACTGTTGATCGCGTGAGACAAGTAACGACAACAATAATTAAAGGCATCTATTTTATCTAAAAATATTGTTACGTACATCCGGGTTTAAGGATTTTATGCAAAACAATCACAAAGAAAAATAACAGTTCTTTAAGAGCGATGTGAATTTATTATCGGAAATCCAATTCTTTAAATACAGGATTCCGCAGCAATATTCACAAAGTAAATATCTCCGAAGGTCTGCACACCTTCAACAGGAATCAAACACAATTATCAGTGTTTAAAATACACGTATGTAAAAGATTATTCACAAGCACAGCCGATCTAATCGGTAATCAAAACAATGCTCAATAATTTCCTGGTTGAATCAAGACTGACTGGTTGCGGCTAGTACCGCTCTATTTATAAATCCGGCGGAAACTTCCAGAAAAATCCGCACGCGTCATAAAGCGTGAAATTAGTAGAGCAATCCACTCATTTCTAGAAGAATCCAGAGGGTCCCAAACTCTCCAACATGGTCACCAATGACGCCAAAATGGTAGCAAAAGTCGCCAAAAATGCCAACTTGGCTCTATCGCCAAGATTTCACCAAGTTCTCATTGAATCGCCACTATAGCGTAAGGGACCGTGTTTGCTTGCCAGTAGTACAATTTTAAAATAAAATAAATATAACATAGAGTAATATAAATGCATTACTTATCCAAATACAAATTATTTACACTATCTGCACAAAATTCGTAACAATATTAATGTTTAATATATGATTTTTAATATTCAAAGCTCGTTCATTATTTGATATTTTTTTATTAAGCTTATTTTTTGTTTTATTCAGGTTCACATGATTAAGATAAGTGATCAAAAAGAAATAATTGTAAATGTGATGGAATATATTGTGCTTCATGCATAGACTTAAGTATTCTATACCCTAATGTTAGTTGAAATTTTTTATTGGTTGTGAATTTCATTAAACTTAAACTTATTTCAGTAAATACGCGATGAAAAGTAACAGGATGATTTATGAGACGCGTCTAACTTAAAAGATAGCAACCTTAATCTAAAGACCCTCTGGATTTCAGCCGTAGGCCCAAGTTGGGAAGTAATTTTCTGTATTTCTCTAAAGAATAAATGGTGCATTATATGTTTGTTTTTTCTGGTACCATTTCTTTTAGGTACTTTTCCAGCTCCAAAAGAAAGCATTAAAAATAAAGAGATAAGTTGATGAAAATTTTGGGCCTATTTTTATCCACAAAACATTAAATTAAATTACATGAAGGCTGAGCGAATCCAGACATACATTCTAAATATCATATAAAATTGCTTTTTTTTAATCATTTGAAGTCTATTTTTTACTTGTCATGATTTCTGTTTTTTAAATATAAAAGAAGTAAAATTTATATGATTTCTCGTTTTTTCAAATTTATACAATTTTACAGTTTTGTCTTAAGCGCCTCAAAATGTAAAAAAAAAAGAGCACATTTTTTTTCCTGCTTATAACTAAGCATAATACGTAACAGAATGCAAAAATGGAAGAATTTTAGTTTAATTTTTAATTTTAAAGTTTTCACTCTATTTTCTTTTTTTATTTTATAATTGTGGAATACAAAAACAACTAAATCTTTGCTTTTTATGTTTTTATAAGTACATTTTGTATGTTCTGAAGAATATTTTATATATCTTAAAAGAATTTCTCTTATACTTACAAAAATATTTCATGTTCGTACCCCTTTTTCAAATGGTTGAGGGTTTTGTGTATGTATGCGTATATATATGCAAACACAATTTGAAGCATGTTGTAATACAAAATCTTACATTATAAAGGGGACAGAGATAATATCAGTTTTCTTGGATTATCTTTCCATTTTCATTTCTTCTCAAGCTACAGATTGCACATTGGCTTGCCAATCACTGTTATTTATCGAACATTTTCAAAGATCTAAATTCCTGCCTCAATAAAAAATTTCCGCCTTCACCACTAAGAAAATCCCGGATGAAAAGTATTCCAGTACCATTGAAAAACTACTCCCTAAAATAATTAAAAATATGAACAAATCAAAGATAGAAGGAAGAAAATATAATTAAGAAGTTTGTAATTACAGCAAAAGGTAAAGTACCAAAATGTATAAAAATACCTAAAAGAAAAAAGTATAAAGAATGCAGTTCAAAAAGAGATAAAAAAAAACATCAATGAGACGCGCTTTATAATAGCCTTTTTTTACCAAGATCATGTAATCGTGTAAGGTAAATCTTATTTATTACAAAAAAGTATACAAAAGTTGCAAGAAGTATAATAAATTAGAAAATTAATTAGTAATTAAGAAATATCTATTACTTCCCAAGGTTTGTATGCTTAACACCGCTAGTACAAACAAAAGATTAAAGAGAAAAAAGGAATATGGAAGCGAGAAAAAAAAGAG
Source organism: Trichonephila inaurata madagascariensis (assembly GCA_019973955.1). Taxonomy (NCBI): domain Eukaryota; kingdom Metazoa; phylum Arthropoda; class Arachnida; order Araneae; family Nephilidae; genus Trichonephila; species Trichonephila inaurata. The sequence continues at coordinate 445,099 of BMAV01023497.1, forward strand.
GAGGTATAAAAATATTTTTTAAAAATTCCGTATTAATAAGCGCAAAAATAATAAGTTAAATTAGGATATAAAAATACTCGTTACGTCCGGGGAAAAAAATTTAAGCCAAACTAAGCCTACTACAGGTAAACAACTTCTTAATACAAGATTGGAATGTTAGGATAAATTATGTGAGAACAGATAATTGTAAGACATCTCTTACTAAAGTGATAGTAAATTACAGAACCATGAAGCATATTCAACTGGTTTAAGGCTTTCTTCGGCTAATGTTAAAGAATAGGACCCAAATTAGGAGTATTTGTTCATACATAAAAGTACTCGCGAATATTAATATTATATCCTGGCTTCAATCTCCTGTAGAGAATCACATATCTTATCATACTACTTACTTTTATCCTAATTGACACATATTTTCTTTTATAAAATGTGTTTCGCGTTTTTTTACCTATACCATAATGTTAAATGAGCTATCCTTTCACATTTTAAAAGAAAAAAACTAATTATTTATAAAATATTTTCAAATTTTAAAAACATTATATTATAAACAAATACATAAGTTATAATGTCGCAAATTTTTATAAAAAATGAGGAATTTTTTCTGTTTGAAAATGTGCTTCGCGTTAAGTTCACGCTCTCGTACATATGGCGAAAACAGCCTTAGGGAGAAACTAAACATTACTTTAGTTAAGAAACATATATCAAGTAACTATTTCCTTGGCTAAAAGGATATAGAAATATCCTTTGATTTTTTAAAGAAAAATTAAAATGCCGGGATTTTATTGAGGCTACGTTCTTCTAGAAGAAAGTCCATCGAGAAAGATTCGTAATATATTAAACAGAAGCATTTTAAATTGCCTTATTTCTTGCCTATGACCCCTGGGTACTGAAACCAAATAGATGACCGGAAGAAATTAAACTTACTTTTGCTTCCCTTTTCCTTTGGTGTATAATCTCTGGAAAGCAGGCTCCAGAAAAGGCTAGATGGGATGACGTCATTGAATTCCCTTAGCGAGGATTACGCCTGGGCCGGATTAATCTCGCACGGATTGCCACAAATCGATTCCTTGCGGTGAAGGAATCTTGTAACAGGCCTTACTTTCTGGCACAAATGAAAACAGCTTAGCGTCAAAACAGTGATACATTTCTGTCATCAGTTAATTAACCACAGGACTTGCAGATGACGTTGCACCTTCAGGATGTTGTTATTTGCGATATGTCACGCTAATTGGACATTTGGTATAAGCATTGTTTTGCTTATGTGTTTCCGGTTGTGCTGTTTGCTCTTAATGTCATGATACAGGACCCACATTTTCAGCTTAATTTCACGTATAAAAAATTAATAAGACTATATTACGAGCAATTCTCACCGTTAAAATAACATTGGGAAGATTGTGTCGATCATAATTTTATCCTTTTACACAGTAGCAGATTCTTAAAATGTTTAAATATTTAGTAAACGTGCGATTTTTTACTTATGGTGAAATATCCATTTTATATATACTATATAATTAAGAATCCATATTTATCCATGTAATATAATTAAAAATACAGCATGAGAGACATATTGTATAACTTATTTTGTTTGCTTAGAATTTTATTAAAATGCATTTATAGCCCACTAAACCAGTGCTTCTATAAATTTCAATATTCGCGACCCAATATTCAATCATCTTTTTCATCGCATCCTCCACCCATCCATACAATAACAATGTATTGAATTCAATAATACTATACTTTGACACTAAAGATGCAATACGAATTTAATCTGTTATGTGTCACCGACGTATGTAAACGTCTCGCTCAGCCAAAGCATTAGTTTTCTGGACGTATATATACGTCTTTCTGAAGTACGATCGTTTTAGTGCACTGCTATCCATACAATTATTCCGAAGGCTTTGGAATGCAATAAAAAGACCTTGACAGTGTTTTCGAAGGATTTACTTATTTCTGGGGATTTGCTTATTTATTCCTCTTCTATCCTCCCCCTCCCCCCCCCAAAAAAAGAACATCAAATTACGCACAACTACGTGTTAAACGGTGGCTTTGGTGAGAGAATCGCGTATCTTTTAATCGGCAGTAAAGGAATTAATTACAAACCACACAAATTATCAGGTTAAGTGTTAATACAAGCCCATGGAGTCACTGGTAATTATCACATTTGCTCTTAACTTAGTATTGTTAAGTTAATAATGAAATACATAGTACAGTACTGATACATTTATACATGTATTATATCCGTGTAAATGTGCATTTTATGTTTTATTATATCAAAAAGCATTTTGTTTACTTTCGGTAAATTAATAATTTTTTGAATAATCTTTTGTTTTCGACTTTTCGATAGGCTCGCGCCCCCCTCGTACATTTCTCACACTCCCCAAGGGGGGGGGCGCCCCATAGTTTGAGAAACGCTGCACTAAACACACTAAGCATTTTAGCACATTTAAACAATCAAGATTAATATTAAACAAAAAAGCAAACAAAAGAAAGTAGAATAGAAAAAACAAGAATAAAAAGTATATAATCAAATTCCTTCCACAACATAATACAGCAAGAATTTACTATTTGAATTTAGAGATATTAATTTTCAATTAAAAATGTATCAAGTTTAGAATCGGTTCTTTAAAATAACTCTAATAAAAAATTTGAAAAAAATACATTTTAACGCTTTTCTTAAAAATTTTTTATCTAATAATTAAATTAAAGCTGCGTTCAAATTATGCTCAATTTTATCAGCTGTATATGCATCTATAGAAATAGTTCGCTTTCTTTCTTTTCTTTTCCTTTTAAAAGTTGCTAACTAAAAACCCATTTAAGAATATTCTTTTATTTTAGGAGAATATAAAAATTTTAAGTCTTTAACACTAATATTGTACAATTGAATAAAATACTTGAAGATTCATTTGAAACATTTTATTACATCTAGTGTTTATTATTCAAATGGATTAATATTTTTACCAATTAAGTTATATCTTGTAGATAGAGAGGGAAATTTTTATTTAGCGAACCTAGTCACAGTGGCTTAATTTTCTTTCGGAGAAGTTATAAAGAGTGCACACTTAAAGTTTTATAAATTTTGAAAAATAATAGTGGCTAACTTGACTTTACACCCCCAAAAAGTTTAGAGAAATGGAGAGGTGAATACTTAACATAACACACACACACAGTAGTTACTAGGATATTAATTTATATATATATATGTCATTTTTGAAAAGTTTAGCTTCAAAATTAAGTAAGTAATAAATAAAAATAAAGCGAACTGTTTACCATCACCTAAGGATTTGTGGGTAAATAAACCTATTTAAAGGTAGAGCGAGCGCTGAGACGAAGAAGAACGCATACTCGAAAAGGCTTAGCTAGTGACTCCTCGCCGAATTGGTTGTAATGGTTCTACTCGGTTGCGCGCCAAAGGACCGCCATGTTGGATTTAATGTGATTGAAGCAAAGTAAAGAATTTATTATAGAGATGATGCCTTCCTTATTTTACCACCAGGCCTGGGGCCTGTCATATATATATTTGCATAAAAGAAAGTCCCAACATATAGCATAAAAGAATCAGAAAAAATTGCTGTATAACCAATTCAACGAAGATCAGGGATCGAATAATTATTTAAATATTCTTAAATAAATCTATTTAATCTGTTTTTCATTTCATATGCTGAGTTTTAAAAAAAGCGTAGAGATGAAATTTATCTTAGATATATGCAAAATTTAATATTTCAGTATTAAAAGTAAGCGTTAAATGCAAACAGGCTTCAATTGGTCACGGAAATTATTTTTTAAACTATCTTTGAAGCAAAACTATATAAATTTAATATTTAGATTCTTGAAATCTCTTAATATACAGAACAAATTTCTAAGGAATAAACTAATTTTTCCGTGTCATTTATATTTTAATATAATGAGAAAAGGTACTTTTAAATTAGAATAACTCTTTTAGTATACAAAAAAAGAGAAAAAAAAAGAGCTTGAATTGTATAGTTTCTTGTTTCTAGGATGAGCTTTATTTTTCTGAAAAAAAAAAGTTTCAAAATTACTAGAAATGTAAATTATAAATTATTTATTTTACTATACATATGTAATGATTAGATATCTAAATTGAATTTATAGTGTGGCATCCTTCATAACTTTGGGTTACCAAATATGCATTCCCATAGCAATAGATTCTCCAAAATTAAATTATATGTGATAAATTTTATGTGTTCTTATTGCAAAAACAACTTATTTTAAAACAATGATACTTTATCAACATTAATTAATCAAAGTTATTAACGCTCGGATTAAAAGGATGGCTTAGGTTCCAATCCCTCCATTTTCGAGTATAAAGGGTGTTTCGCATACCCTATCCTGTTGTATCAAACACTCATTCCTTTAATAAATTAAAGGGTTTGATATTACTTATGTATTGCAGATTCTGGCTTTTCAAAGATGGACTTTTGGGAAATTCTCGAAGGCACTTGTTAAAAATTAATTTCGAAAAGAGAAATAATTAATTGATTGTTAAGTACTTCTTCCGGAAGCGACAAAGAGGAAGTGGGTCTTTTGAGACGCTAAAGGAGATAATTATGTCTATGCAGTTAATTTTAGCTTTTAATTAACGAGGAGTTTTGTTCAAGTGGACTATTTAACAAGAAGCTGAATTATTAAACAAAGCCTCTCCTGGAGCAATAGTATGGCCTTAGGAGATTTGAAATCAATTTACCACTTTTGTTGACCTTTATGTTCATTGAACAGATTTATTAAGAAGCTTTTGGGTTGTCAAAAGCTTGAGGGTCGTAATGAATTGTTTCATCAATTAAATGAAATAATTTTTTAGGACGCAATTATTTTAAGATATTCTTTAGTGGTTAAAGTATTATTCGAAATTATTTATAACATGCTTATTAATGAAGAGTGTTCATTTTATATTCATGCTTAAAATTGATTTTCATTGCAAATTCAGGTTAGTTAAGGAAAACGAAAAGTTATGAAATGTAATTAACTATATTTATGCAAATTTAAGAACAAATACAATCGTAATGTTACTTTGCCAAGAATGCAATTGGACGGAATTTAATGGAACAAGTCAGACAATTTTATTGCATTTCATTTTTGGTGCAAACATTGGTATTTTTATAACTTTCACATACACAAAAGAACGTAAATTCAGTGCTTGCAGTAGTAGAAAATGAGTTAAGTTTCTTAGCATTACTTATTAAATTCTTTTTTTAACAAGAGGTTTAAGCTGATTTTTTCGAGAATGAGATTTTATCTTAAATTTAATCTATCCAATTTAAAAGTAAATTGTAAGTAAATAAGTTTATTAAAATTTAATAAATAAAGAGCATAAAATGAAATTGAAATTTCTGATCAAACTAGGTACATTTTAATTTTTTGCGAGAATCGTATTTCATTTTAGAAATTCGTATTGTTTTCTCACGGAAGAAAAAATACACACCTTACGTACCTTTTTGTAGACGAAACAGATGATCAGGATAGATTTGAAGCTATTTCTAAATCATGAATAAAAAATAAGTTTTTAATTAAAATAATTCGACATATACACGTATACAAAATTGCGGTGACTAAAATTTCTTTTTCTTTCATAAAATATTAATTAGAATTTTAGCACCTAAATAGTTTTAAATAATACATAAAAAGTTCAACTCTGTATACGTAAAATATTAAGAAAGTGTCACTTCTTAAGCTTGGAAATAAAAGATTTTAAAAATATTTCAGAAATTTAAAAATCAGGTATTTTTATTTTCGTATTTTACAAGCATAAACGTCCTTCAACTTTGGTCAAATTTCAACTAACAGGCTCTAAATTGAAACGATCGTTAAGAGAATTCAGATTTTTCATCACTTGTTTCGTTGATACGGGTTTTATAAATTGCACGTACAATTATAATGAAAGGTATGAAAAATATATTTTATTATATGTACTGCACTCCCCCCCCCCATCCCTATTCTTTTTTGACCCTATCAGTAGATTTATCTTCTCTTTTTACCAATTTCATTTATTCATCTTTTAATTTATCGTAAATCAAAATGTACTGGAAATGCAAAAATAACTCGATAGCTTTTAAAATGTACGCAATCTAGTTTTTATGGCATCCTAACCTTTCAAAAGCTACATGAAGAAATGATCTTTCTTCATGACGAATTGCTTTTGTTCCTCCGAAATAAAATAAAAAAATGCAACAAGGAGACTTTTTTTTCGGAAACAATTCTTTACGATGTGGGTACCAGTAAAACGTTTTCCTGGTTTTATTTAAAATTATATTATAGTTTCTCTATCGAAAGAATAAAATACGGGAACTCTAATGTTTTGTTTGCAAAAACACTTGAAATTTGAAAAGTTATTCCTTGTTTTATGGTCATAATAATTTATCAAAGTTTTTCTTATAGGTTTTAAGGGATTTTCTTGATGATTTTGATTTTTCAACACAGATAAATTCTTGCTGAATGTTTTTCTAACAGTCAATAGATCTATTTACTTCATTAAATTAATACCTGTCTCTGTAATATCTACAATAATGGTTGTAAAATTGCTTTACAAAATATGGTTATGAAATATGAAAAGTAATTAGCTGTCTGTGAAACAATGATCTCTCGAAATTATGTAATATTTCTTTAAAAATATGCAAATAAATTATTTTATATCAATAGATGATAATATAAATAGTGTATTACAAATTCGTATTAAATTTCCCTCTTTTGCTTGCTATTAACACAAAATTGAAATGTGAGATCAAAGGAAATATATTCACATTTAAAATTATTAATGCCAAAATAATTAGTAGATACAACTTAACTTAAGAAACTTAATGTTTGTAGAATTCTTATTTATTATCAATGCCCTCATTTCATCAATTAATGTTCATTTCTTCATTTTATCTCAATTGTAACTAAAATTTACTTCTTTTATATAATAAAGAGGTACACACAAATTCTATATTCAAAGTAATTATTTAATTTTCCTATGTTTTTCCACGTCTTCTTTTTATGTCACTTGGTATTTTTCTTACATTTTGCCAAGTTCATTTAAAAATTCTTTCGAGACTGCATCCTTTCCTTTAAAAACTTAATAGTTAATCTTTAACGAAATGGCTAAATTGAAATGTTATCCTACTTCGCTCTACGTACAAAAATTGATCTATTTACAGATTACTTTCTTAAATCATTCACATTTCACAAAACAATAAGTAATTTAATAATGGTTCTTTATTGAGAAATATAAATTCACATATAACCCAATTTCATCATATAATTTTACCTGATAAAATTCCTTAATTCCTTCAGAAACATTCATTATTTTTTCCTAATTTGCTCTGAAACTTTATTTCCTTCTTAGAAATTAATCATTATTACTAGTTAAAAATAAATCACAGCAAATCACAATTTTTATATGCTTTTATCAAATCATACTTTAAAAACAAAATATTATTTTTGTACTTCTTCGCGTAGGAAAAAGTATAACGAAATTTATTTTTAACTATCTGAATTTTTCCTTAAGTACCATGCTGCGTTCTAAAAGAAAACCTGCTATAAAAGTGTCAGAAGATTTTAAATGAACGATAAATTTAAGCGTTATGCTATTTTAAATTCTTGTAACATTATCAATAACATTTATCGTAAGTTGTATGAATACTTAATGCAAAATATATTTATCTCCGGAAAAAAAAATTAAATCTACTCTATTTTGACGTAATTCATTCATATCCATTCGGTTTCCAAAAGTTCAAAATTCTATAAATAAAAAATACCGTAAAAGCTTCCGAAACTTTTCCCGTGTTTTGTTAAAATATTCCATGGAACATCAACTCGCACTCCATCAACTAATGCAGCATTGTTTGATGTTCATGCCTTTCCCCCAATACCTACGATCAATATGCCTCGTGCTTGTATCAGCAATTCCTAAAAGAGAGTGTTACGTTTCTAATTCGGGTGAGAGGTAACACATAAAACCATACAATAAAACAGCAGGGGCACACATTATCAAAAAATCAATACAGTTTGCTGTTAAGCTATTAAGACTGCTGGAAAAAAATCCCAACTCAATAATGAGTGTGACATAGCTTAGTTGTATTTTAGTTTATGAAAAAATTTGTGCAATTAAAGTGGCTGTTTGTTTTCGGAAACACGATTTTGAAAAAGCGAGTAAATGAATAATTTTATATTTAATGTTTGTTGAATAATAATATACATATGAAATTTCTTTAAGAATAGTACTCGTCTCACAAGAAAAAAGTTTTCAATTTTTGTTAACAAATGAAGCAAGAAGGAAATATTTTAAAATATTCTCCTTTTATGAAAAATGTTTCTTTAATAATATTTTGCCTTTTTATATCAAGGACATCTATACCGGGGTTCAACTAGGATTTTCAAAAAATTCGCATTATTTTTCAGATTTACTAGCTATTGAAATAACAACCAGTGTTTTTTGTAAAAAATTCTCTCTATAGTATTACAATGAACTATGAATATAAATTCACTTCTAAATTATATATTTAGTTCAGGCTCTTAAAATCTTAGTTCGGGCTGTGTGTACACAAGTCTTAGCTATATATAGGTAAAATATTATTACAGATGCATTTTTAATAAAAGGATAATGGTTTGAAATTATATCATTCTTTCTTTATTTTTTGACAAAAATTTGTAATTAAATAATATTTTCTTTCAATAATATGCTTAAAATAGTTTTATATGTATATTCTAACTTAAATTACGCTAAATATAAAAAAAAAATTACTTATACGTTTTTTTGAAAAGCATGGTTCCAAATGTAGTCACTCACAATAAGCCTTGATTTTATTTCGATTATTACTGTTTACATAACTTATTTTATTAAATCATTGATCTTAAGAGTGTATTTTATATTTCAATGTTTCATAATATTGTAATATAGAATCATGAGTAAATCTAGAGTTTTGCTGAGAGAAACATTCAAATCTATATAATCGTAAACCTTTTAAAAATTATTGAGTTTTGTTTGTTTTCTTACTGGAGTATAAATATGTTTTAAACTTACTAGACAAAAAAAAAGATTGTCTGAATGAAATAGGATTATTTAATTTTGAAATGTATAATATCTAATTATCAGTCAATAAATATATTTATGATTTTCATATATTTATTGATATTACAATGGATTGTTATATTTTAGCAATATTTCTAAAAACTGGCAAGATAAATAACTGTAAACGTAATATATTCAACAACAGGAAAGAAGAAAAATATCAGATTCATCACTATTTATTCTCATAACTATTTTTCAGGCATAACTTTTTAGTTTCAAATCTATTTTTTTAAAAATTAAATTAGTTTATTTTGGAAAAAAATCGATGAAAGCCCGTTTTTATAAATTGTTACCTGAGTGTACCACAGATTAATATCTCATTGATTCTTTTCCTTTTTCCAATATCATCCACAGAAATATTCACTTGATTTTTTTAAGTTAGTTTCTAAAAGCCTTATATTGCTTCAATCATTTTCATGAGGGAAAACTTATAAATAAATATTAATTTCGCACATATATACGCAAAACTTAAAATTAGTCATACATTTATGCTTTTGAACAATAATCGAGAAAGTTCTCTAAAAAATAAATCAAAATATGTGCCAGATTTATTTAAAAAGCGTATTGAATCCATTTAAGTAACTCTATGAAAACGCTTCTGGATTTATGTGGGGTAAGCAGAAATATCTATATATATATATATATATGAAGCCATGAAGCCATACGATTGGACTTTACCCATTAAATGAGGATTAGCTTACAACGGGGTGAGCTATTGTCTTAGCCCGAGGACCATATTGTGGAAACGAAGAACATCGGCGAACCACACTGTTTAAAATGAATGCATTCATTAGTTAACTTTGAATATCATAAAAGGTATAAACTGTACCAAAAAATATCAATAAATATAAGTTAAATATTATTTTTTCAACTTATTCGCTGTGCTTATTTGTTATTATCTACATCTGCAAGCAGATTTGCTTTTAAAAGCAGTTTGATCAGACAAGTGTACCCCCATCACATTTTTCTACATAATTTTTTGAAACCAGGAGGGAGATTGTTTGTTGAATTCACTACGCAGCCTGCAAGGTAATGTCAGCCGACTTGCATCTGTATTAGTTCTTGTTCATCTTCGTACAAGATAAACTTTGTTCACAAATATATGCCGAACCAAATACAGAGAACATTTTCTATATACTGAATATTCTGACTGTCTTCGGGGGCTGCTATTCACCTACCTTTGGCCTACACGATGCTTTTGATAATTTTTTTTCTTCTAATATTCACCACTAGAATAATATTACACAACTCACACACACAAATATTTCATCATAATGAAAGGTTTGTGTACACATTGTAATAGTGTGATTTACAAATGTATTTTGTCATTAAAATCAATAATACTGCAAAACGTACAATTTACATTGAGTATTAGTTTGTATTATTTGTATAGAGTATGTTGTTGAATAATCTACAAAGGGATTTTATTTTTTACTAACGTCACCCTTTGAAGTTTTAAGAGAAATATTGGTGCCGACCCCCCGAAATCTTGAATCTCGGTTTGGTATCGAGAACAGCATCTTAGCTGGCACCCCACTCTTCAGACTTTCACTCTACGTGTGGCCTTTAACCCTTTATCTACCGACGGTACTTATTAGTACCACTCACTTGAAAATTACATTGAATAACCATTTTTATGAATGCTCTGACGATACTTAGCAGGTATATTCTTTTAAATCCACTCTTTCAAGATATGTAGCAGCACGGATTCCATGATGAGTATTTTAGCGGGGAAGGCGAATAGTTTTATAGCAAAAATTGAGTTTTCAGCTGACGGCGTTTTCAGCGGATTTCGAAGATTGTCTCGTTTTCGTTCCGAAAAAATAGTTTATGCCAAAAGGTGTCTTATTTTTCTGTATGTTAATGAAGACCTTAGAAAACGATTTGACTATTTATTTTAAGTGAACAGTGCATATAATTAATTTTACAGTTGAATATCTTTAATTAATTAATTAGCTATAACGGATTAAATTTCACAAAGTTGAGTATTTTGTTTATGTAAATGCAGTGATTCAAAAAAAAATATTGGATGAAAAAAACTACAGTAAATCATAATGCGGTAGATAAAGGGTTAAAACTCGATAGATTTGACGTGCTTAAGCCTCTCAACACAGTGGATCTTCAATGGCACCAGGAATCCCCTACTTAACGTTAGTTGCAAATTCGTGACCATGAATACTCGATATGATACCATAATGTTTAAAGGGAAGTTACATTTAAAAAATTACATTTTGATAAATTACATTTTAAATAATATCAGCTTTCTTTTAACATTTGAATATCTTTTGTCTAGTCCATTTATAAGAATATGTTTAAAGATTTTAAGAATTAGAGATTAATTTAAAAGAAACCTTATTTTTCACACACAATTCCTATTAGTTCACACTCTCCTTATATATATACATTTCTTGTTCAAATTTTCAATCGTTAATAAAATACTTTTTATTCGTCCACTGAAGTTTAAATACATTTTCTTGAACTTTTAGTGGACGGCACTTAATGTTAATACAGTTTTTTTCAAATATTAATTCATTTGTTAAATTTTATTTTTTAATTTTAAATTTATTCTGAGTTCTTTCCAACAAAGTTAGGACTTGCTACAACAGATGGCACCACGTAAGTTCAAATACATTTTTTTACACTTGTAGTGGACGACGCTTGATGTTAATACAGTTCTTTCAAATATTAATTAATTCATTTTATTTTATATTTTAATTTTAAATTTATTCTGCATTATTTCGAACAAAGTTAAGACTAGCTACAACAGATGGCACCAATCAAGTTCAAATATATGTTTTGTAAACTTGTAGTGGATGACGCTTGATGTTAATACAGTTGTTTTTTTTTCAAATATTAATTATTTAATTAATTTAATTAAGTGAAATAAAAATTTTCTTTGTTGACCTAATTAGGATTTGACTTAATTTTTTTTATTACTTGCTCGTAATTCACTGTAGAGATGAAACTTTTGACAGAAAACCAGTGAAATCGAATATGTATATTCAATAGTTTACTTTGTGAAAAATGAATTATCATTCCTCTTCTCGCGGATAATTTAAAATAGTTCTGTAACGATTTTTTTTTGTTGCAAAATCTATTACATTTTATGTTGCCATAATAATATGACATAATACATAAAATATATGACATAATACATAAAAGTTGGTACTTCGTATTGCATATATAATGAAATTTGTAAACTGAGTTTTATTTTAAATTGTCAAAAAATTTTTCTGTTTAATTTCTGTTATCTTTTTCACATAAAAGAAAAATATAACAGTTTGTCTAAACATAAAAAATAGTACATTTTATTAATATAAATTAAACTAAATTTTATTCACGAATTTGCACGCTTGCATGATTCTAGTCCAGATTTCGAAAATTTTTACAAATATTTAATGCACATATATCAGCCAAATATAACCCCACTTAAAACGTCTTACATGCGTCTAACATCTTCTCTTAATGGTATTAAATATAAGCCTTTGTTTTGAACACCCCCACATTTATAAGAAAGTCTAAAGGCTTTAGATAAAACAAAAAAGTTCCAAGTTTTTATTCCATGCTTCTGAAATATTTACGAAGATGGAATTATTATTGATATTTGATGAGGATTTCACGCTCTTTAATCTGACAAAATAGAAATTACTTGAAAGCTAACTTTCCATGATTACTGTAATCAAGGTAAATTAATACAGTATTATTTCAGTTACAGAATGAACTCAAACATAGAAGATTAAAAATTTTATGTATGGGGAAAGTACATTGAAAAATATCCGTATGTAAATAAAACCACATCTTTTTTTGATAACATTTTTATAAGAGATGTTTATATGAAACGGGAACCATTCTCTAATGATGTCTGTTGTTTTATCATACGTTTTGAGAGGTAATTAAATTTTCTGGAAATGAACGATACTAAACAAATAATAGAGAAATGTTAGAATGTTTGAATAAATACTGAAACATCTCTTCGAAAATAAAACCTTCTATGATTTCATTATTTTATTAACAAAAATACGAATTAAATATTAAAAAGTAATTTTAAATGTCAAAGGTAAAATAAATAAAACTTTTTTTTTCTATGACGTAATAAAGAGAACATTTTGATGATTTATTCGTAACTATATATCTTAAAAAAGAATATTTAATCAAATTTAAGTAATCGAATAAATAGCAGAATTTTGCAAATTGGTCTTCATTTCTTAAGTTTAAAATACAAAACAATGCTTCAGTAACAATTAAAAATAGTTTGTAACTACAGAGAAATACGTTTAACGTGAAAACGCTTAAAACGAAATATCGGTTAACACCAAACGACACAACAGTTCTTACAAACTACAATGAATTTTTTTCTCTTAACACGAGAAAATTTTCCTTCTGGGAAAGAACAAAATATGGAAAACACCAGCCACGCAGGTGATATTTAAGAGAGGTGCGAGATGAATGAGAGGTGATTTCACATGTTTTGTAGAAAGAAGGTTAACTTGGCTTTAAAATACCCTAGAAAAAGCCTGTGATATGATCCAATTTTGTTTATCTAAACTACTTTCACCCTCTATCTCTCAAAATGCCCCATAAAAACTCATCTCTCATCATTTAACTTTAGAATTCAGTGATAAGTACATCGCAGTGTGAGTAAAAATCAGTGAGTTTGGTACTCTTTTTCTCCTTTGTATTTTAGAAGAATTTCTTTTACGAGCAAAAGCAATAGCAAAGAGCTCAGGGAAAAAGAAAACTGCTGCTTTGTTTAAAATGGAGATGGAGCTTCTTGTTGATCAAAAACAGATTACTAGAAAGGAAATATGTTAAGATTTTTAGTATTGCTGTTTCTGCGTAATCAATAATAATATAAAAATGAGAGCAAATTACGGAAATATTTGAATGGAGCATGATTAAGACTGAGCGAAAATGGATGAGAATGGCTAAGCACGAGGATTTAGTGACGGATTTACTTATTTGTTTCTAAGCGAGATCTCAGAATGCTCCTATGTAAGGACCTTTAATGCTAAACATTTAATGTTAATGTTTTTCAAAAAATTTGAAAATTTGATACTCAATTTCATTGATTTTTAATAAATACATGCATAAAATAAATTTAACATGCTATGTTTAGCAACTAAACAAACATTCTACATAAATCAATTGTACTCTAATAAACTTAATTTTGTTAAATAGGGTTTTTTTTAATACCCTTTACCATAAAATTCTTTTAACACGAAAAAATATTTCAGTCCCCCTCAGTTTCATGTTAAGTGATTTTTACTGTATGTAAAGTATTGCATTTCAAATTAAAAATCTTAAAGAAGTCTTTATAAGATTGTTCCGGAAACTTTGTCTTTTTCCAAAAATTCTTGATTATCATGGAAGTGTTTTTCTATATATATTTACTTCATATCTTATTTTTAATTCACAATTACCTTCGCAAAGTTTCTATACAGAGTTTTAAAAAGGACTTTTTTAAAAAAAATGTCTTCAGAAAATAAGAAAAAACTTATTTTTAAACCTCTTATTGGTAGCTCGAGTCATTTTGAAGAATTAATTGAATGTTTCGAGTATTATCCAGACATTTTTATTTGTTCGTTAGATTCTCCTGAAAATCTACAAATCCTAAAAGTAAACTTTTTTTAAATAAGAAAAAGAAGTTGTAAAACAATCGTCTTAACATTGTATCAAGATAAAAACTATAAAGCCCTCTATCATTAACTGTTGCTGTATTCCATGAAAAATGAAATATGGATTAGTTTTATAAAAATACTATATTGATTATTTTAAAAGAGAGAATTATAATCTTACAAAATTAATTTTTTTACACAGTAAAATATAATAAAACTGACACACAATAAAACTCGCAAAAAATTCAAAACTTATTTGCTGTGTAAACGTTTTTATAAAAAGAACATAGTTACAAGAAAATAGTATTAACTGTGTACCAAGATAAAAACTATAATGCTCTCTATGATTAATTGTTGTTTGTTAAGGTTTAGTTTTAAAAAAATGATAATTTTAAAGGAATTATATTCTTAAAATTAATTAAGTACACAGTAAAATAGAATAAAATAGTCACATAATAAAACTCACAATAAAATTCAAAACCTATTTACTGACTACTCGTAATTATTAAGTACTAAAACAACTTTCATTATTTTCGCATTAAAAAATTCGAAGGAAAATGTTGTTATATTGCATTGTTTTTATTCTTTCTAATTAATTTATCTTTGACTTTAAAATATAAAACATCAGAAAATAAACAATTAAATATTTAACAAGCGTTTTTCCCCTCACTCTGTGTATAGGATGAGTAAACATTATCCACTTAAGGTACACACTTGACCTGCTTTTTATAAAATTAAATTCATGACATCCTTTCTGACTTATTATTTTTCTAATACATTGTTTTCATTATTATTGCAAACTAATTTTGTTAAAATTTCTCTACAGAAATAAATAAAATTATTTGTTCTCCGAATTTTAAAAAATAGCTTAAAAATATATATGTGCTTTCTTTGATCTTAAACACTTTGATTTATATGATAATATAAATGCATTCAATGACGCCATGAAAATTAATTGCATTAATTTTAAAGTCAAAGAGAACAATGATTTTATGTCAGACTAAAAATAATCTCTACAAATTTTTTATTTCGACTTCAAGAAATTTAACCTCATAAAAAAAAAAAAAATAAAAAAAAATAATAAAAAAAATACTAAACAGATAGACGCCTACCAGCGAAGTATTTTTATTCTATAAATTTGTACGAAACAATCCTTTAATAAAGATCTTATATATAAAACGTTACTCTTTAATAAAACAATATGAATAATACAACCTAAAATAAGATTCTCATCAAATTTGATGTAACTGTAAAACATACTCTACGCTGCCTTCCAAAATAAGACTGTTTCTAGTCTCTAGTTCAATGCAAAAACTAACAACTATTTTTCGTGGTTACGTGTTGGTCTCCTACAATTATTTGTATGAAAAGTATTACACTTGACAATTAAAACAGCCATTAATTAATAAAAATGAATATTAAGTAACAAAAAGAATTAGATCAATCAGTACTATGTTTTAAAACTATGATAAAGAAATATAATTAATAATATTCTAGGTAGTCAAAATTAAATCAAAAGTAACTTTAGTGTTTCCAAGCATATAATTTGAGCATTTGCGCACCAAGCATTAATTTGAGATAAGGGTATGCAATATCTGCTCTCCATAACTTTAACATTTGGATGTTAGCCATAGATAAAGACTGAAGCCAAAAACTAACAGAAGCCTTACGATATCACCAGTGTGGAGCCAATGTGTTTCATCTGACAATAAATCAAACTTTCAAGGTAATTCCTTGTTTTATCAGATCATTTTGTGTATTTTCTTTGTTGAATATAATGTCAAAAGTATTAGTCTTCAAATAAGATAACAACCAAAACGCCAAAAGTATTAGTCTTCAAATAAGATAACAACTAAATAGGCTTTTAGACCAGGGGGTCCAACCCGCGACCCGAGGGCCGCATGTGGCCCGACTTGAATAATTTTGCGGCTTGAGAAATTCTTTACAACTTTACAAAATTCGACTATTTTGCACAATATTTTTTGTTTAAAGAATTTTTTTTTTTGTAAAAAATAAATTCCATAACTGTTATTATTTTATCACGTTGCTTCTGTTACCGCTAATCTCTTTTCTTTCTAAATTGAAATTTATCAAACATAAATCGTGCTCAAACTTAACGCACGAAAATCTGCACCATCAATTACGATACGCAAATACACATGCATTGAGATCGACTTGCAAAAACTAATTGAAAGAGTTGAGAAACAGATATCTCACTAATTAAATAAATTAAACATTATTTAATCATTGAAATATTATTATTATACTATCTATGTGTGTATACATGAAAAACAATGAAAACTATAATAATATATCAGTCTGTTTTAAATTTTCACTCCAACAAAAAAATGTTTGTAATGGATCCAAATCTAATATAAATATATATATTTTTATATGTGGCCCGCGGGATTGTAAAGTTCTTCCGAAGTGGCCCGCGAGGTCATTTGGGTTGGCCAAACCTGCTTTAGACCACCAACAGCAGTTGCCTCTACGGATGATGCCATACCAGTTGCTCAAGTGATTTTTCCTTCTCCCATTTGACAATGAATTTTACTGTCTGTAGTATTTTACTGTAGCTCTCAATCGTTATTTTTTCTAATACCATGATTTGAAAAAAAAAGAACACCTACATTCTTATAATTCCATAAGCTAATTAAATAAAGCATATTAAAAATATAGTAATAAAAGAAAATAAAAATAGTAGACATATAACTATTTTCATATGAATTATTAGAATTTTATATGAATCTAGTATTTCAAATATAAATTAGAAATTTCATCCTTTTTTTTCACACAAAAAAGTTCTCCTTAATCATATCTCTTTTTTTTTCTATTTATATTTTGTCATGAGCATCTTCTTTAGTAAGACATACACACTTAAAATAGATCAATTCAACATTAATATCGTTATAAGTCAGAGTTTTCTGGTAAAATTAGTTTTATAAAACAAATCGACATGATTTACTTATTTTTTTTATTTTCTTAAATTCACATTAGTTGCAACACGAGTATTATTGGCAACAGTCCTTACAACTGTAAACTATACTTAAATGGGGAAGACCAGCTGGTACTCTGATCTCCACTCACAAAACTGAAGTTAAGCAACAAAAATAATATTTAAGAGACTCTAATTTAAAAAAAAAATCTAGTTAAAAACGAAAATGGTTTGTTCTGCTTCGAAAATACATTGCTTGTAACGCTTTTATAACACTAATTGAATAAATCTGTTTTTAGTTTTTTAAGGAAATTTAAGCAAGACAGAGAATGATAGCAAGTACAGTCCAACCTCTATATAACGAAGTCGCTAAATCCCGGAAAAAATTTCGTTATACGGAAAATTCGTTATATAGAGGTTCATCTTTTATTATGATTTATAAACCACATAAAATAAATTTTAAATTCATGAACACTATATGAAAAAAAGAAATTATCCACATATTTTTTTTAAAATTCATGTATGTTTGTTTTATGTATCTTACCCATCAAAAAAGAACGAAATACTGCAAGGAAAACAAGAAAAAAGAATGTCGAAGAATTCACTGTATTTTCAATATTAAGAAAATAATTTTATACTAAAATTAATGAATTTTAAGGACATTTTATAGTTTCAAGCATACAAGTAATATTAAGCATACATTATTTAATAATTAGAACATGGGGGCACGGGACAACTCCACTGAGGGTGAAAGAAGACATCGAGGACGATTCTTGTGAACTGGGCAATGGGGATTAAAGGTTGCACTTTTTGGATGAAATGTCCACAACACTATTGCTCTCGGCGAGTTAGGATCTAATAAAACCAGTTCAAGATTTATGATCACCATAAAATGTATTAAGGTATCCGACTACGTTCGGAACCGTGATTTTGCAAAAGCGTGTAAATGGATAACATTTATGATATTTAGTGTCACTTAGATTAGAATACATACATAAAATTGTTTTAAGGACACACATTATGACAAAAAAAATTATTTAAATACAATATTTTGGCAAAAAATTAACTTAGAATATCCTTTTTTCCAAATGTTCTCCTTTTGTAAAAAAAATGCTTCTATTGTATTAATATTTTGCCTGTATTCAGCTCAGACCTCTGTACAGAGTATCAACTATATTTTTTGAAATGCATAACTCGGAAGTCGGTTTATCCATGTTTTACGAAAACAGAAGGGAGAAATTTTAAGAAAATACGCCGGTAATTATTTCAAATGTTTGTAACTCTGAAAATAATGTGAATTTTTCAAAAATTAAAGAGAAACCTTAAAGAGAAAATAACGACATTTTTTCAGAAATACTTTTAAAAAAAGGGAGAAAAACAACTGAAACACAAAAGAGAAAGTTCGTTGCATAGGAAATGCACTTCGTTATTGAGAGGTTATTTTACGAAGAAAATCGTGAAATGTTCAAGGTTCCGGAAAAAAATTCATTTTATAGAAAAATTCGCAATATACAGGTTCGTTATATAGAGGTTCGACTGTATTTCTCAGAGTTCTCTATTTTTTTTTTTTTTTTTTTTTTTTTTTTTAGCTTTCAAAACTATATTCCACCATTTTACATTCCTAAAGTAGATCTCTCCAAGTGGATTCTCCTTACCTATATCCTTTAAGGTTTCTGTACAGTCAAGAACATTTCTAACAATAAGGCTAATAATAAGCCAAATCAACGCAAGCACTGTCAGAGTTCAGTTCGTTCAATAACTCTCGTTAGGAAGTAATCAAGGAAGCCATTAAAATCTTCCGATTAGGCTCTTCTACAAACATCGGTTTGTTGTTTCTAGGATGTACCTTGTAATAAACGATTCCTAACGTTAATGAATTCAGGCCAGCCTTTTCCTCTGATAAGGTAAACGTTTCCGAAAATAACTATCGGATATATGGCTCTGCTTTATGTCATGGAACGTGTCCTTTAATGTGTTAATAAAAGGTGTACCTAAGTGCCCTCTTTGTACGACAGGCTCTGTAACTCAATAAAATATCTTGTTTCTGTTTGTAGTTGTTATGTATCAAGGAAGGTATGAAGATAGTAGAGCGTAAATGTGTTTGGTCATGGGAATGGAACTGTTGTCACATTTTATATGAGTACAGATATTTCATATTAAGCTTAACATTGGAGTGGTATTCTGCGATTTTATAATCTAGTTAAATAATAATAAAAAATGTTACTGCATGTGAATTATCTGGCTTATTATAACTGTAGTAAGTTTATACGTAATTTTTAATATTATTAATCTTGATTATTAAAGTGCATGACAATACGTAATAGATTAACATAATTGTGAAAATAAATGTGTATAATATAATAGAAAATAAGGAATTAATTTAATAGGAAATAATGCTTTTGTTTTAGAAACAAATAAAACGATCAATTTAATTTACTTGTATGGAAAAGTTTAGTTTAGTTTATAAAAAATATACTTAATTAATTAATTCAATTAAAAATTCGAATATTAATTAAAAATATGTATAAAAAAATATACGAGATTTGAAACAGAACCTTCTCATAAGAGACATAAATGTGGAAAAGTATTCAAAGAAATTATTTATTACTGCAAAAAAATAACAATTTATAATCCATTTTAGGAAAAATATTAGTGATTTTATTGAAATATATAAATATCTGCATAATTAAATCCCCCCTTTATCATAATTTCGTTTTTATTACGCTACACATTATTTTAATTTAAGTGTAACTATAAATTTTTACTCTCGCATTTTTAAGCAATTATAAAATAATTTGACTAAATAAGTTGTTGAATTAGTGTTAGAATTTTGTCATAAGAAAAATGCTGAAGAACTAACATTGACTTAAGTTTTCATTAAAGCAATTTTAACTAATTTTTCATTAAAGTAAAAATAATTTCAGAAAGTATTTTTAACATTTGAAAAATAAGATAGTTAATTTATTAATTTAATTAAAAAAGTGCTTCTGTTAATTAGAGAAAGCTATATTAATTGTTCATCTTACAAAATAGCTAAAGTAAAGAATAAAATTTATTTTTATTATATTTTTATTGTTGATGAGCTTTTATATATATTAATGAGTTGTTTTAAAACTCAATGCCTTAAAATTATTTTGAAGATATTCCTGACATCACATGATGTAACAGTCTAGTTACAATTTAACTCTAAACTTATTTTTTGGAAATACATTTAAAATGGAATGATTAAAGTGTATTAAAATTTCAAAAATTGACCACATTTAAGGAATATGTAAGTAATACTTTTGGTACATGAATTCATGTATATTTCTTAAAATTGGCATAATCTCTAATTGTGAAATGAAGCTTTGTACAGTTTTTACTGATTGAATTAAAATATCAATTATATTGTAATCATTTGAAATAAATTAATGGAAAAATTGTCGCTCGTTTTTATTTTAACTCTTTAACTTAGCTTCAAATATTTATTATGAGACATTTATTTCATTTTATTATAATCATATTGTTTCGTTGGTCGGGGATCAAGAATTTTATGTAAATCAGTCGAAAAGAACAAGACAGTTCTTCAGGAGCGATGGAAATTTATTGTCCAACAACAATCCTTGAAATACAGGATTCAACAGCAATATTCGCAGGATAAATTTCAGAAGGTCTTCACACTTTCAATAGCGCTTAGACACAATTAACACTGTCTTAAATACACGTATGTAAAAGATTATTCACAAGCATCGCTATTCAAAACAATACTAACTCAGTTTCGGCAAGCGTAACCATTTTTATAGCCCTCAAGGATCCTTCGAGAAAGATCCACTTACGTCATAGATCGTGTAATTAGTTGGTTTCTCCACTAATTTCCAGAAGAATCCATAGCGGTACAAACTCGCCAAAAATTGTCGCCAACTTAGTTCTATCGCCAAGATTTTGCCAAGTTCCCATTGAATCGTCATTATAACGTAAGGGACGGCCTTGCTTGCGAATATTACAATTTTAACATAAAATTAAAATAACATGGAGTAATATAATTGAATTACATATCCAAATACAAATTATTTACACTATTTTACACAAAATTCATAGCATCATCAGTGCAGGATTTTGTTTTTTCAATACAGGATGGGAACAGGATATCATTTGTTTTCATTTTACACTCTTAAACTTATGTTACAAATAAGTATTATGAAACTTTTATTTCATTTTATTATAATAGCTACTTTTATTTTTATATTTATAAAATTGATTACTTCACCATATATATGAACTAAATATAACGATTGTTTTTCCGTTAATCTTTTACAACCAATACGTATATACCATATACCTTATAGATGATGACAAAAATTGCTATCATATATAAGCACCATATTTAATTTTGATTTCAAACTGACATGTTATAATTTTTAAAAAAAACACCTCATGATATGAATAAGAAATATAAAACAAATGATTGGGTTTAATATCTTAAAATAATCAAACTGATTAAAGTAATTATAAAAATAGTTTAATAGAATGAAAGTTAAAGACCATGAGTTTTTAAAGACAAAGAAAGTAGAAAAGGATAAATTCTAGTATTTTTTTTATTAGCATTATAAGAAATCTGTCTAAGCGCATGTGGGCACTTGAATCATCATGCTCAACTATAAAAGTATTGATCAAATTATAATTATGGCTTGCATCCTCATAAAACAATTCTTAGAATAGTTAATCTTACTGGAGCTGTAAATCTCCACAAGAAGAAATTTCTTTTAAAAAAATACTTTTACCTTTTTACATCTGGCATTCGAAATAAATCGATCGCTATGTTTTTCAAGCATTGATAATTTACTTCTTTATCTCTCTATTTTTTCAAGTTAAAAAGTTAATACACAATTAATAGAATTTTTTTTTCGGTTTTTCCAGTACAAAACAAATTGAGAAAAGATCACATTTCTTTCAAAGGTAAAAGAAATATTTCTTTTGGAATTTTGAAAGAATTGTGTTTATATTTGCTAAAGAACTTCTAGCTGTCACTATATTTATAATGAAATTTTTTCGAAGAAAAAAGGCTTAGACTTTCAGAATTCTTTAGTAAAACCATCTGATCTTTTTCAATTACCCCTTTTTTTCGATTAATTAATTCTGAAGTTTAATTCCTAGATCTATTCATTTCCAATTAATTATTCATAACTGAATAATTTAAATTTTAGTTAAAATATTTGGAATTAATTGAGATGCGTTTAAATACATAAAATCAAAAATTCCGACCAGAAAAAACAATAATGGGTATTTAAAAAAATAAATAAAAATTTGCGGAGAGTATGATAATTTAAAATTTTAATATACCAGAAAATATTTTTTATTTTTTCTATAAAGCAGATTGGTAATAGTTTATTAGGAAGCTGATAAATATTTTGCTCTGATTAATTTATTTTAAATTTCTTCCAATTATAACAGAAGTATAAATGCTGCTTAAATGAAATAGAATTTTGAATAACTTACATTGCATAGAACAGGGATGGTGAACCAATGGCATGCATGCCCTTGATGGCACGCGACCCAATATTTTAGGTACGCCACTGACCAAAATGGTTTGTATTTTAGTTCAAAATAACAAAGTTCATTAGGAAGTAATTCTCATGAGGGATCTCATTCGTGCTTTTGACGTTAAGCTGTATGTCTTAATAAACGATATTATTACAAGAAAAAAAAACTACGAATACTTCCCAAACTTGATTTAAGAAAATATCAATGATTTAGATATATAGATATACTAGAGTAACCAAACAAAGAAAAAGTTTTTGAAGAACTTATTTCCGAAATTGAATCTTCAATCGAAGACTTTTCAGCGAGTCTCAGTTCAAACAATTATCGGAAACGCTCATGTTTATTATGTACTCTGATGTGACTTCATTTGATAAACTAAACTTGTTTTTTAATTCAACTGGTTAGAAATTGCAGAATTTGAAAAGCAAGTGTTTGATTTCCTGTGTAGTTCTATATAGATTCAAAAATTTATTGAAACGAGAAAAATGTTGGAATTAATATGTAGTAAAAATGCAATAAAAATTTTAGAAACATGGAATTCGATTCCAGACACGTTTAACTGTTTGAAGAAGCTCTGTGACTCATGCTATTATAATCACATTTTCATCTACCTATACCTACGAGTTATTGTTTTCAGAGAGGAATAACTAATGTTATTCTTCACGTAGAAATGGTTTTACAAATGTCTTCAAGTATTCTGATTCAGCAAGCATTCTGATAAAAGTAACATCTTACAATCCTATTAAAAAGTTATTTGTCATTTGATCAGCAACAACAGAAGTCACACTAATGTAACTTTAATTTGAATTACACATATAACTAAAACATTTACTGCTATACTGTGTAAAATGTATTTTTTCGTAGTGAATAAAGAGTTTTGTGTTGTTAGTATTTAGTTCTATTATTTTCTCAATAATCACGAGTCAAAACTATTTGACGGCACGTCTATACCTCATTAAACATTTCTGAAGAAAAAATGGCAAGTTGATTCATAAAGGTTCGCCCCCCCCTCCCCCCCTGGTATAGAAGTTGAAATGAAAAAGTAGTTTACAAACGAAATGTATTTTGTACTTGTAGATGCGAAATGCTAATTGCATGAATTGATATTTAAAATTTTCTTTAGAACTATACGTACTTCAAAATAAAATTAATTTTTTTATTTAAAAATTATTTAGCCGTTGCATTATCTTAAAGATAGCTGAATCGTTTTTGTGTTAAAAAGGCAATACTAATTGAAATAAATTCAAAATCTTGCTTCAAACGATATTTGCATTAATATATTAAAATCTTTTTTTCCTATAAAGTAATCATACCTGAGTACTTCCGAAAATTAATAAATGATTAGATTATTTTTAAAATAATAACATTATATTAAACTTTCTTTTCAGCAAAAAGCAGCTAAAAGTACCAAAAGAAAAAGAGCCAATCGTAAAATTTGACATAGATGAATCGTAAAGCTGATTAATATTAAGTGCTCATCTGAAGAAGCATTTAGAAAAAGTTATTGAGATTTACATAACTAAATGGCAAAATATTGAAAATTATGATCCAGAAAGTGTAGTTTTGTATTAAGATTTGAATTTATTATTCTAATTTTACTTTAAAAAAAAGTCAAAAAGTTCTTAAAGTTCTTTGAAAATATTGATTATTTCCCGCAATTTAAAACTTAACTGTACTAAAAGGTAATATTTTGTAACAGTAAATTATATATTTAAAAACTTTTAAGTTGCATGACAGATTTTACATTTTTACAATTTCAGATATAAATATCTGTAACAAATTTAAATGCATTAAATTTACAAAAAAAAATTAAGATATGGAATTAATGAATGAATGAGTAAAATACCCATTCCAAAAAAAAAGGTTTTTGCTTCGAAATTTAAAGTTAAGTAATATTTTTTTAAACAATTATATAAGAAATCTTAAAATAATTGTCAAATATAAAACTTCTAATAATTCAGAGCATTTCATAAGATGAAATACTAATTTAAATAAAAAACACATTTCATATGTAACCTTATTTAAGAAAATATTTTTTCCTTACTATTATATATTAATGAACGAATTATGCTGTTTATTTCAGCCTTTTTATCTTTTACTTTAGTGTATTTATAATCCTCTGTAATGAATCTTTTGCATTAAAATGTAAAATATTTCCTCCTAATATGATCTCAAAATAAGAAATACTTCTAGAAGAAAACTTTTTTTAAGCATGTGTGTTTTTTTATACAATATAAATAACAATTTAAAAAAAATTACTTAAATATAAATAATCAGATATAATCGAAGCAGCTTCTATTAACGATTTAAATGGATTGAAGCATTATAATGAATTTTCTGAATCAGAAAGAAGTTTAATATGTGTGGCAAGCCAATTCTGTGGATTTTCTTCTTTAAATGCGCTTAAACTTATATATTTTGATACAAATATTCTGTCAACACTTATTAAATTTTACTATACACTCAAACGTTTGCTTGTTTTTTTTTTTTTATCTCTGTAAATATTTTTTAAAATTCTATGAAGTTGTGAGTTATTCAATTAAAAAAAAAATCATCTAAGATTTGCTTTTAGAATATGTTAGTTTGATGGTTATTTAAGGAATGTGTAACAAAAGAATAAAACATAACTTACGAATCATAATATTTCAAATATATGACAAATTTTTCAATTTTTACTTTTTGCATCAAATATAATAAAAAGATTTATCATTAATGTAATGGATGTAATTTGGTAAGACGGGAGGAAAAGTTTTTGACCCTGAAGAAAAAAAACAAGGGTGAATGTTTCTTTACGTCAGAGAGATAGATAGCTATAAAACTTTAACCTTCAAATAAGAATATTAATAGCAGGCTTGTTGATAAAAAATGCAAACAAATTAAAATTACCCAAATCAGTTAGGAATAAAAACCTCTTAGAATTCTGATAAACACTTTAACTAAAGCATAGACTGTAAAAATAAACCTTATGATTTTTTGAGCTCCAATTTGATTACCTGCTCAAAAATAAACATTTTCTTGCTCGTCAAAAAATAAAATACACTCATCGGAAGTCACGTTCCTCCATTTATTAGGCTTAACGGAAGTAAAACAAATTTAAAATAACTTTTACGAGCTTACTAACACATATCTCGCGTTCGAAATTTTTTACTTCTGCAAACAATGTTGCCACATACTTATTAGAAAATCCCCCATCTTTCAAAACCAGAAGCCCCTTTAAAAATAACGGGATAGGAGGAATGACTGATGTGGAAAATTAACCTGGAAGTAAAGATTTCCTGGTCTGTTCTATTCTATCGCTGACAAGAGAAAATCCCTTCCATCCTCCCTGAAGGTGTCTTTTTTTCAGTTCTAATTAAAGGCATTCCATATGCAAATTAAATTATTTCTTCGTGCGTAATGAAAATCGGAAGGAATGTGTGCAGAAAAGTTTTCCTGGAAAAGGGGAATTACTTCGAAACTCTTTGAAGACAAGTTCCCTGAATGGACACTTTGGGATGAATGAAGCTGTACATCAAAGTGGAAAAGGAAGATTACAAATGTGTGTTTCATGTCACATGTTATTGTATTAAGGTCACATGATAAAGGATTTTTTATTATTACTTTGGAATGCCAATTGCCTTTTTTATTTTTCTTCTTATTATGGGATCGAGAAATTATAAACACACTAATTAGAATTATTGAAAGTAAAATGAAGTTTTCTAAATGTTTAACAAGGAATTTAATTTATCTTCCAGTGTGCTTTTTAAAATAGAGCCTTTGTATAGTAAAACATATTATTTTGAGAAATTTCATAAATAGTTACTTAATTTTTAATTAATTACTTTTGTTTTAAATAAATTAATTTGCTGTTATTTAATTCTAAAAAAGTTATGAAAATTCTCTCTCATTCACTTTTAATTCTAAATTTTTTTTAGAATTACAATGTGAATGAATAATTTAAATTCCGAATAAAAAATGCAAGTTTTCATGTTCTATATTGTTTTTATGCGAAAAGGCTTTTATAGGAAGTTCACACTCACACATATTTTATCGAGATTTAGAACGATTATTTTTAATCTTGAACATTTAAAAAGTTTTCTTTTATCGAGTAAAATGAAAAAGGAAGTTTAAAATTTTATTTTAATGCTCTCATTTAATTTAATATGATAAACATTGAAAAAGTAAGCATAGGAAACCTTTTAATAAATATGTTAAAAAATTTAATACCTGTAATGTTCCAATGTATAAAGAATATTTCAATGAATTAATATTGAAAAATTCTTTTATTTTGTTTTGATTTTCTAGATGCCACGGTTGCTCAGTTTTGAAATCCAAAAATATATAATGTTTTTCTTGAATATTTCCAAAGAATCATCTTAACAAAAACTAGAAAATATTCTTTACATTCCGCTTTATTCTTTATTTTTACTCATTTTAGAAGAAATTTATCCATGAAGAGGGAGAGTAAATAAAATTATTAATATTTCAAATTCTAATACGCTGCCTATAATAATATACATTTATAAACCATTTTATCATTTATTTTAATAAGGAAATGGAAAAATTATTTCAGTTACACTGATATAATCAATGCTTAGTATATAAAATTCTATTTCCAACTCTTAGAAATCTTCCTTCTTTTTAAAAATAAATTATGACACAAAGAATAATTCCAAAATAATGTAACAAATTTATGCTGAAAGATTAAACATTTTCTTATATCGTCTAATTTTGTTATTTAATTAGAGGTAATTATTAATATTCCTTTTTTATATGTCATCTTATTCTGTTTTTGTTGTTGTTGTTAATCTTCATACATTTTACAGATTGATATCATCCTATTTATGTACGTTTTTGGCACTTCATTATTACTTCTATACTATATTAACTCCAGATTGTCCAAGGAAATCATTTTGACTTCTTTTTAATTTCAATTAGAAAAACAATGGTGTATATAGTGGCACAGTTTCTTAGACTTTTTTAGAGTATATTTTTTCCGTGAAGTGAATTCCTTTTAATGTTAATATTTACTAATAACTTGTTATATGGCTGTAAATAATATAACGAATACTAAAAGATTTTAAACAAATTTATTTACACATTAGTTATTCTTTCACAATGCATTAATTTTGACTGATTTTGGGCATTATAAGTACATTCTAAATTTCAGTCTTTCTAGTGCTAATTAAATATGATTTAACCACTGGCGTAGCTAGTCCTGAGTGAGCCCTGTATCAAATTTCCTTGGGGCCTTTAGATGTTTTACGATTGTTTTCTTACACAGTTTGAGACCCGTGTAGCTTGGGGGCCCCGTATAATTGATACGATGGTAGCTACACCCCTTGATTTAACATTTATTGATATTATGAACATGATTCTGAAATAAACCTATTTTCTAACTTCATCAAAAAAATTTTATTGTCAAAAGTAAATAAACCTGATGACTACTTTATCAATTACATGCATACTGTTTTTGTTTTCCAACTTAATAATTTTTATAAATTTACTAGTTTATGTTTTAGTTATATTTAAATTTCATTAAAGTTTTAAAAATGTATGACACCCAAAATTTCATGAGCAAAGCTTCCTTCATTTTTAAAAGCATAATAATTAGTCCACAAAATATTAATATATTAATGAAATAAAATCGAAACTGATGAAATTTTTTTTATTTAATTTTCATATACAAGAAATATTAACATAATGAATAGAAACATAGAAACATAGAAATTAAAATAAATTGATGAGCATTGATAGCTATTTAATCCTCAATCTTTTTGTTTTCGTTTATTTGTATTTACGCGATTTTAATCAACCAAAATTAGCTACATGACATCTATATTAGCTCTTTAAATTTATTACTACAAGTAATTTTTTTCGATACAGATGAGCTAATTTTTCATTATTTTTTGAAGTATAGTAAGACCCCCTTAACGCGGGGGATACGTTCCATCAAAGTAGAGCGTAATGCGAAACAGCACTAAACGAGGCTATCTTAACATGTAAATAATGGGGTTAGGGGAAGATGGATAGAAAATTGGTTAGGTATTAAATTTAATAATTATGTTTTTTTAATAAAAATAAAACCAAACATTTATTTCTTACAAAAATAAAAACAATATAAACGAATATATACATATAAAAATAAATAAAATTCTAAGTCAGTCAGATCATTCAGTCTATTCTGTGTTTCAAATTTTCTGCCTTTTTGTCAAGAAGTCATCTTGTTGAAGTTGCCAAATTCAATGCAGCACTGATTTGAGATTGACGTTCACCAGAATCTAATCTTTTAATCAATTGCATTTTAGTTTCCAGTGAAATGCTTTTTCTGGTTGCTTTCTTTTCTTGTTTTTCATTATCACCCATGATAAAAACTAAAGATCATAATATTTGTTGTCACTGTATTAATTGTTATAGTATTACATAAATTTATACTTACAATAATGTCAACAAATGTTTCAAATGATAAAAATGCGTCCGTACAGCACAGCACCAAACAAAAAACTTAACTACACTGTTTCGGATATGTTATATACATATTTTGAAACCTACAATTTCGGGGAATCCCCGTAGCGCTGCGAGCAATTTCCGGGAATCCTCGAGTTGATATAAAAGAGAGCAAAACCGAAATAGCGTTAAACGAAACAGCGTTAAGCGGGACCTTACTGTATGTTTTAATTAATTATTATTTATTACAAGTTTTATTTTATTACCAAACTTTTCGTTGTATTAAATCTATGAGGTTGCAAAATACTTAATCATTTTAAAATCTTTTAATGAAAATTTTAACATTGGTCAAGTTTTGGTAAATTTTGTCTTTTCTTATAAAGAAATCAATCAATTAGCGTCAACAATCAATCAACATCAATTAATGTCTTTCTACATTCATAAAATCAATCAACACTAATTAATGATTTGCTACATTCTTACCTTCCGATGTATTTTTACTTTGATGCATCCAGTCATAGGAGATACATTATATACTTGAGTTAAAGAATTTTTCCAGTGGCTGAATGGTAGAGTAATCGCGCTTCTCTATACCATACGTCCACGTTTCAAATCCCGGAGTGAACAATGTCGACTAATCCTTTCAACCCTTCAGTGGATCTATAAATAAGAACCAAGCTTGCTTGAGAACTGAACACTGGGGGTTTCGAGTCAGACAGATCACTTGACCAAAACATCTGCACATGCACCCTAGCGCCTAAGGTCACGTACTCTGAGATAGGTACAGTAGTCCTTGGCTCTCATGGACTGTTGCGCCACTGAGTTCAGTTAAATAAAATTATCTTATTTTAACCAGATATTATAAGAAAATAATAGCGAAATTTAAACAATAACATCATGTTCTATAAGTTAATTTTATATTTATCTTTTAAATAAATATCGAACATTCCTAAACTTCTATATAATACTGTAATCCTCAGTCTTTAAAATGTATAAACTAATTTATCTATCCTATGACTTTTAAAAAGTTATAGGTTCTTAGATATAACTGTGCAATGTTTTATAATTATTGGTAATTCCTTGTGAAAAAGGTTTGTTCCACTTAATATTTTTGGAAAAAAATTCCAATATTAATTTATATTTTTTAAGAAATAAGGAGATAGATTTCATCGCAATTTAATTATTTGATATTACATTGTATTACATGTAATTACTTGCGTTAGATTAAATACAAATTTTAACTGTCTCCCAAATCCTAATTTTATATATAAGCCCCAAAGGATGTTACTGTAATTATACTTTTCTGCATCAGATGCTTAGTTATATTTTCTTGGAAAATTATAACAATAAATTATATGGAAAATTCTGATTTAACTATAGAATGTTTGATGTAAATTAGGAAATATTAAAAAAAATCACAATGATTTTTACAAGACTTTTGATGTTAGAATACCTGTTAAAGAAAAATCACAGATATTTTAAAAAATAATTTAAATGAAACTTTAAAAATAACTATTATTTTTTATCAAAATAGACACATTAAAAATAAATATACTTTTATTCTTATTCTTGCATTCGTTTATATTCTAAAAGTTCCTCAATAGATAAACCGTATGATTTATTTTATTTCTTTTTGAAGATAAATCTAAAGATGAGGGACTATACTTTTTGAGTTGAAGGAAAGAATCTTCATACCAAGTTAAATACTTCTTTAAAACTTTGATTTGTGTCATTTTGAAGCGGAGTTGTCAGAAATGATATTCGTTACTCATTTTGTTACTTTCAAAATCTTGAGAATTCTAAGCCTATTTTAAAAGGCAATAAAGAGAAAAAGACTTCATTTTCTAAATCATCTCTTTTCACGCAATTTCTGCCATTTTTTTTCTTTAGAAAAGGGTTTATTTTTTATTGAATTAGCAATGGCAGTATGAATTTCTGAGAGTTTTAAAAATATTCTTTGGAAAAACCTTCGACTAAGATAAAGTTTTTATGATAATGTATTTTTTTCCAGGATGAACTTAGAATAATGCTCGCTTAGGAAATTATAAAATAATTAGAATAATAAATTGAAAAAGTATTGATTCCACTCTTGAGACAATTTTTTTCCATCAACATTTAAATATCTTCAATTAAGTGATATGTCTAAATTTCAATATTTTACTCAGACACACTTCAAGTAAATTATTTATTACAATATATTGAAAAATATTTTTTTTCCTTTTTCTGTTTCGAATCAAAATACTAAAGCTTAATTAGAAACTATATCTCCTTAAACCGTGCAATAATTCCGTACAAAACGAAACTTGGCTATACATAGAAATAATTACATCCAATTGCATTAAAAAATATTTTATTTTTTTCTGACAGAGTAATATTTGACTAATTTTTGACTTAATGTTTAACTCGCAAATTTTCAGATGCATTTTTAAATTATGTAATATTTCTGAAAATTTACTAATATAAACAAGTAGCGTATGCGATCTTATACACATAAAAATGTCTATTTTCTTAAACAATCCAAAAAGTTAAAATGAAAGTTAGATATTTATGGTTAAATTTGTCAATCACATCACCAAGTATTTGGGGAAAGTAACTTTATGCAAGTTGTAACAAAATAAAATGTATATTAAGTTTATTTATTTGTTAAAGTGTATGGATATTTCTTCTTTTTCCTGTTTTGTAAATACGATTATATTTTTCCATTTAAATGGAATATAGAGGAATCATTATGCGCTTAATATCACCGAAATGTTACATTCTAATTAAATAAAAATCATAAACTTAGTAATACAATTTAAGACAACAATTTTTATCGTAATATATTAAAATGCCTGTACTTCTTATTCTGATATACTTTCAAATATTTTATAATTTTTTCTAATTAAAATGAAAAGTTACATAACAAGTTTATTGTAATTTTCGATTTAAATTAAAATTAAATTAGAAATCTTTAAAAATATTTCAAACAGAACAAATACTTTTATTTCATTTTAATTATATACCAGTGTTTGATTATAAAAAATAATTTCGAAATTCATAGAAATTTTTTCATCAGTGTATGATAGGGAAATGGAAACTTTCTATGCTTAAGAAAACTACACAAGCTTATACGAAATCTAGAAATAAATTGCAATAAAATTTATCAATATATCATTAATACTGCATTCAACAAATACTTTAAAATGTACAGGGAATTTTAAATTTTCTTTGATTATTCATTCGAAATTTAAAACTTTTTGTATTATTTTTAAGTTTTCGATGACATAAGTATGAGGAAAATATATTCATTCTCATACTTCTATTACATTTCCTTAAATAATTAATCTGAATCAATTATCATTTCTTAATATAATTTCTCCGAAATAGTATCATATTTAATATTTTAGATATACCAAAGTTTTAAATATTTTTAAAGTGAAAATTATCCTAGTTTTTCAATTAATCTTACAGAACTACAAGTGTATAAATAAAATCATTTTGGCGATTGAATTGGATTTGTTCCGTAAACACACGTAAGCGATTTCTTTGTAAGACAAAATCATATTATATATTTAAGACGTATTATAGATTAGATAATTTTTGAAGATAGACTTACATTTTTTTATATTTTATATTTATTAGATATTTTATATTTTTCATCTAAATAAAATACACAAATTCATAAAAATATTTAAAAAATTATGTAAAGGAAATATGAATTTGTTTTGAATCTCTTATATTCAATGACCTTTACAGGCCACAATTTTCCTTTCTTAGATAAATTGAATCAAATAAATTACAGTTATTTATCATTGAAATTATATACAACAAAGCCTTTTTTATTTGCTAACTTTGTTCTTTATCTTTTCAATGTCAGCATGACTAGTTACTCTGTAAAACAAATTGCCAATTACAGAACACCATTATGGCCGGGTTACGTCTAAGAAGTTGAATAAATAGCAATTCAGGCTACCATAAAGGTGAAAGCTCTATCTCCCCTTTGATAAGTTATTCTATGTAAGTTGTAACGAAACCCGTTTAGTCTCTATTATCTAGATTCTAAACAGAAAACGAGCATCAAATTTCTTTTCCCGCTTTTTCTCCCCTCTTTTTCTGACACGCGTCCACATTAAGTTTGCTTCACTGCAGTTTTTCATCGCACATTAATCTTTTTATCCGGAAGTTAAGAAACTGTTCGTTTCATAGAAGAAAGCAATTTTCGAAGTTATGCATCCGGAATGCTACAAATCAGTTGCCATGAAATCCTTGATTTTATTATGTAATAAAGTCTGGTTTATATCCTAAATTCGAAGCTCCTTGCCTTGTTTATTTCTTTTCTCATCATAAACTTTTTTTTTTTGCTTCATGGAAGAAATATAGGTTTTATCATACGGGCAGGGGATTT
This sequence comes from Trichonephila inaurata madagascariensis, assembly GCA_019973955.1. Lineage (NCBI taxonomy): Eukaryota > Metazoa > Arthropoda > Arachnida > Araneae > Nephilidae > Trichonephila > Trichonephila inaurata. The sequence goes on from BMAV01023497.1 coordinate 479,037, forward strand.
TTATTTATTTACTTATTTTTGTCTCTGATGAGTGTTTACAAAGTTAGTAAGGTAAAGAAGATAATGAAACTGTCTCGGTTATGATATCATGTTTCATATTATGTCCTAGTTTAAAATTGAAGAGCTATTGCTGATAACACTTTTAAATGTGTTGGAAATGGAAGATAGGGCAGGAAGCTGTTTTCTGGGCAACATCACTAAGTGCATTCTGTTTTAGAAAAATAGCATTCTTTAAAAATGATCCAAAAACAAGCAGTATGTATATATACAGTGAAAATCGCTTAACACGAAACGGAGGGGGACTGAAATATTTTTTTATTTTAAAAGAATTTCTTTTTAATGGATATTTAAAAAAAAAAAAAACTTATTACAACACAATTAAGTTTATTAGAGTATGTATATTATATAGATATGTATATAAGTAAGTATTATTTAATAAAAATAAATGAAACGAAAACATTCACATGAATTTAATGAAATTTAATACAAAATTTTCTTCAAAAACAACAAGGTTATTGAGTTTTAGGAAAATAATCTGATATTTTTCTTTGCATTATCTTTTTAAAATTCAAATTGGTCGATTTCGTTCATTTTTTGTTTTGTTCGTTCAGAATGCGCGTCTAAATAACTTAGCATACATTTTATGAAGTTCCCCTTTTTGGAACATCATGAAAGTATGCTATCATAACAGGAACTGCATTATTTTTTTTCATTTTCGTCGTCAGAATCTACAATAATGACATATTTTGAGCTTTGAACAATTTCCAATGATTCAGTAGGGCAGTCCAATATGGTTGGTGTTTTCTGAATTTTGTTCATTGTCAGAAGGGAATTCTTTTCGTGTTAAACGATTTTTGTTTTGTGTTAAGAGAAAAAATGCATGTAAATACATAGTAATTTGTCGGCATCGTTGTATTATTTTGTGTAAACCGACATTTTGTCTTAAGCATTTCCGTGTTCAACGTATTTCACTCTATTTTCACATAATATTTACAATTCTAGTTTTGCATGTTTGCATGTTTTCTCCCTGTTTTTTCCAAGTTAAAGTACCAATTAATGAAATTAGCTTAATTGTTGGGACCGTTGTATTATTTCTTGTTAACCGACATTTCGGCTTAAGCGTTTTTGTGTTAAACCTATTTCAATGTATATATATTTTAGAAATAAAGAAAGAAATTATCAGAGCTCAGATAAACACTTACCGTAGTAGCCCAATAATTAGAGTTTTCTCATGACCGTCAAAAAACAAAACCAATTTTTTTCTAGCGAACTCTTATACAGGAAACACTCCTTGTTGAATTTGTGTTTCAGTTTCTTTATCAGACGTGATACAGAGATTTAGTAAGGAAATTTAAGTTAGGAACATATTTTTTTTCAATTAATTGATATTATTTTTGTGCAACCAACTGCTTATAATCAAACAATTTCTGTTTCCCCATTTTACTGAGCCGAGTAACATGCAGTTGGAATCTATGACATAAACAGGATAATATTTGCATCATATGCGTACATTTTGAGGTTCGGATTTTAGGTTAAGAATTTAGTTTGCAATATGCCGAACTAAAAAAAATCTTTAAGTGAATCCTCACTAAATTTCTTATGACTGCATGTATTATTTTTGTTCCAAGCCAGAGTATTTAAGGCCAATAACTATTTTTTTTTAATTTCAGCTATATCCAATGATATTTTGTTGCGTAGATTTTAGAGAGAGATTGGCAATGTTACACTTCACAATGAAATTTTAGAAAGAGAGTGAAATCTCAAAAATTCGCGAGAATGGATATGTCCAGGAAATAAGGATATTATCTCAACAGACCAAGAACCTTCTATTCCTGAATGCAATTAGCACCTTAGCTATGATTCCATTTTGCGATCCAGATTATAATGCAATACGAACTCATAGTATTTTTTGTTTAAAATATGATGTTTATTATATAATAAATTTATAAATAAAATGTTGTAAGAGTAGCTTTAAATTATTTAATTACTAACGCAACCTGGCCAACCGCAGCATTTATTACCATTCTAAGGTTGTTGTCTTGTTTTTTTACTTTAGTACGATATTAATTCAAACAAGAACAAAAATATCATTCCAGCAAACATATTCTTAATAAACACAATTGTAAATTTAACAAATTTAAACTCAATTTAAAATAAATTTCTAAAATTAAAATGAAAAGGTTAAAAACTACCTCCTCGAGTTGGTTATAAAGCAAAATTTTATTTACCGAATTTAATGAGATATAAGTACTTTATCATGTTCTTAATTACAACAATCTGTTCTGAAAGACGACTGTTTTCTATTTCCAGGCAAAAATATATAGATATAATTTCATTTTACATTAAAGAAAAAGATGCATCTACCTAAACCTTTATTAAATTAAAGTTAGTCAAAACTCGTGATTGGAAAGGAAAGTGATTACAGAATTAGAAGTTTATTTTTTTTTCAATACGAAGAACACTCATAAGCAATTATTAAAAAATTCTCATTCATAAGAGTTCGATTATTTTTATATCATTACGTAAAAATTACCACTATAAATAAGAGAATTCTGGCAATTTGACATATTATCTTTTTATCTGGCAAGAATATCTGAGGAACAAGCTAAATGAAAGTTTACATTTGAAGAAAGAGAACTAGATATATTCCTTTATTTCGAAATAATTATATTATTTTAAGCGTTCTTTATTGTTTTATAAAAAAGTAAATACACATTCGTTTGTAAGCTCTCTAAGCCTAGATTGACAGTCAACAAATTAATCTTTATGTATTGGACAGCACACACATTAACATTTGGTTTAAAAATAATTCTGAACTCCCAATCAATACTTTTATTATCGTACATTTCAAAATATTATGACATTGGGTTTCCTTCACATTATTTTTTTTGTATTCTGAAAGAGACTTAGACATCTCTACTTTACGAAACCGAGGATTTACAAAAATACATGTAGAAGGCGTTTAGATTTAAAAAAAATACTGTCTTTCTCCACAGAAATCATACAAATTGTGGCAAAATTCTGAAATACAAATAAACAGTAGTGTGAAAAAAAAAAGATTATTTATTATTTTTTTCGTATATTTACTCATATTAAAAAGAATATGCACGCATATATATATATCTTTTTCGTTTTAGTGTGATTAAAATATTAGAAAAATAATTATATACGAAGTATTATTTTTAATCATAAACTACCACCTCTTATAACTCTTCTCATTATGTTTTTCTAAAAAATAGGGCTGGTGTAAATTTAATTATTAACATCTATTTCGGTGTTTTAGAAAAATCATGTTATAGTTATTTGTATACATAGTCATTAATTATTTTATCTTGCGTGATAACTTCCTTGCACATTCAAGGGACGTTTTTTTAATTACTAATTTTTTTAAACTAGATTTTTTTAGGTTGGTCTCATAAAAAGTTACTTTTTATGTCTTAAGCTGCGTGACGTTTACATAAAAAAGGGTCTATTTTATGAATTTATGAGCAATACAATTAATCTTAAACAAAAATTACAAAAAAAAATTAACATATAAATTATTTTCTTATAATATATCTTAATATATCTTTACAGTACGTCATGAAGAATAAGACATGTTTGCTAGTAGAAAATTTATAAATAAAAAAATGTAAGTCTAAAAAAACACTGAATGAGTGAAGAAATTATATTTTGTCTTCGTATTTGAAGAGAAATACTTTTGACATTAGATTCAACAGAGAAAAATGATCTGATGAAACAATGAATCATATGGGGTAAGTTTGATTACCGTCTGGTGACACGCAAGATGTCAATTTTGAGGTTAAGGCATTGTAAAGCTTCTCCTAATAGTTGTGTTTGGTTTTAGTTCAGTCATTACTAAATTATTAGCATGTTGCAAATGTGCACGGCAAAAATAATCAAAATCCCTAATCTTACATCTTTCAAATTAAAAAAAAATATTTTACACAATGCAAATAATTGTTTATTAATTAAGCTTCAGGAACTATTTTGTGAAAGATCACGAAGAAAATATACTACTTTTAATACATATAATTTAATTTTCCCTACTAAATTAATGACTTTGAACATCTATTTTTAAAAATAAATGTGTTCAAAATCTAATATAAAATTTTACATTGAATTTCTTCATAGTTTCCATTTTTTTCATTGTTTCTTGTAGATATCCCAAAAATTATAACAATGTTTTCAAAATTTCTAAAATCCTCCTTTGTAAATACGATTTTTCTCTGTTCTACAGCAAAAAAAAAAAAATGCAATATGAGGTACCAGACTGAGTTTACTCGCTAGAGATATAAAATATTTAATGATTTCCCCTTTTCCTTTTGGAATTTGACAGATTTCAGAAAGTTTCACAATTTTATTCCGGCTTATTCAGCAGTTTCTATTCCTTCAAGCGATGCATGATCAATTGACTTTTCCTTTTGAAATCAGGATCATAATATCAAATGACATTCCGACTCTTTCTATTTCAAGAGCTCATGTACAGCTCTTAAGCAAATGAGATTATACATATCTAGCTTAAAAGGAAAAGAATGTATTCAGTTACGTTTCAATGCGATAGTAATGTAGAGGACGTTATGGGTTTTAACATATTTAAATTGATAGGTTTCCATTGTAAAAATAAAAAAACCTGATTTTAAGTTAACTATCAACTTTAATATAATCTGAAGTTTTCAAGTACTATACATTTCCCTGAATTGTTTAAATCAGGGGTGTCCAACACGCTGCGCGCAGGCCGCATGTGGCCCACTTACTCTTTTTAAAAAAATTTTAAATATCAGGTTTTTAAAGTTTTTTCATTTTGAAATTTATTTGATTTGTGAAATTTATATATATATATATATATATATAAATCTACAGTGTATTTGCCTGTTAACTGTTCTTGTTTTTAAAAAATCCTTTTTGATAATAGAAACGTCCTTTAGATTAAAATAGATTTATATATTATCAAACGGTTACGTTTGATTTTACTATAATAAATTACTTTTTTAATAAATTCCGAATTGCATTATACATATCCTTTACTATGGATGGTACATGATTCTCTGTGTGTGCGACTTTCATTTCTCCTCCTCCTTTTCTGTTTGGAGTACCCAAAAAGCAAGAGACATTCGGAGATGTTTCTTAAAATTTAAAAAATATATATATTCAGGATGGTTCAGATAAAGGGCAACGTATACTTTTGTTTATGTTTGCGAATGCCAGCACAATTAAATTTCAACAATGAGTAACAAAAGATCAATTCAAAAGGAACACACCTTAATTTTCAAGAAAATGGCAACTGTAATATTTTTAATATTATTTGATCGTTGCATTATTATATTATACATAAACATTATTATATTATCTATGTCTTTATACATGAAAAACAATGAAAACAATACTAGTAATTCATTCTGTTTTAAATTTTCACTCAGTAAATGTTTTTTTTGTTTCCAAATGTGATATAAAGGTGCTTATTTTTATGTGCGGCCCGCGAAATTATAATGTTTTTCCGAAGTGGCCCGCAAAGTTATTTGTGTTGGATATCCCTGGTTTAAATTGGGTTCATTTCTATGAACTGGAAAATGGTTTCATCTCTCAGGTTAAGAGTTGTTTCCAAAGAATTTCAAGATTTTTTTTCCCAAAGATAATTAAATGGTACTAAATAATTATTTGTAAAAAGTATTATTAATTACTAGCCACTATCCACCTACTTTGTTGAGTATTTTATGAAAATGTAATATTATATGTATAATTTTTTAACTCATTGATATCTGTTCCTTAGCATTGAACTTTCAATTGTATCCAAAAACATTTGTATAATACTCACCTTTTTATTGAAAAAGAACAGGAATTTCTGAAATGGAGTACATTTATATGTAACATCCACAACCTATTTTTTATTGAAAATAATTATAAAATCCTCATGCCCCACAAAGTATCATACGGGACTCACTGAAGTAATAATCACACATTACGAAGGAATGAAGGGAAAAATCCTTTGAGGTTATGCAAGATTGCAAATATTTACAACATAGTCACATAACTTTTTAAAAGCACTTCTGGTGGAAAAAAGTTGCTGAAGATTTGGAGGCCAATTTATATTAAGTCCCTTGAAAGCCAATCTTAGGATGTTTCGTTCTCTTTCACACTTGGAATACAGAAGGGGCACATGTTCTACAATTTTCTCTCCACCAATATCCCAATCCACAGCTTTTGTGAGTCGATTTCCACAAAAACTGTTTTCAGCGGATCTTTAATAAAAAAAGGAACATGCTTGCCAAAGTTCAAGTCTGTTGGCTTAATAGTTAAAATAACGAGAATTTTTGTCTGTAATACCTCATGAACTCCATTAGATGACGATTTGTACAAACCCCGTTCTTAAGCGTTGCCAAATCAAAAGCTGTCGGCAAATACAATAATACTTTTTTAAACATTACCAGGAACGGTTTTCCATTATTGCCGCATATCACGGAAATTGTAGGGCAACTTCACACATACACATACGAACTCTTCTTGAAACATGGGCATATTACGAAAGAAATACTAAAAATGATTTTTGGAGAGGGGGTGATGGAATATGCTTCGGCTACTTTGAAACATCAGCAAAGGTCCCTGCAAAATTTTGAAGCTACGTGGTCAATGGTACGGATTTGTAGCAATGCCGAATAAATATATTAAAATTAACATTTATATATAAAATTTCTAAAAAAGCACTAAACCCAATTTTTCTTCTAAAAAGATATAGAGTAAATATTTATTTCTTAAATCAATAAATACTTCTTTGATACATTCCTAAAGAAAAGGGAAGGGACAGAAATAAGGAGGAATTATTTACCTTTTCGAAATTTGCTTATTTTGAATAAAACAGATTTACAATAACACAACTCGAAGTCAAAGCCAAAGCCCTGGATCTCAAATTTATTAACAGATAGAACACCGTTGACCTGTTATCTTAGCAGACTTTCTGAGGCTAAGTGCGATTGAAAGTGCTATTATCCTCAATTTAGATATGAAGCTTTTACATGAATCATGTAAATATTATTAATACTATATTTGTGAACAACTTCAACATTCCCCTATTTAATTAATTAGTATCTCTTCAAAGATAATGCCTTATATTTCTATATATATTACATTCAAAAAATGTTAACTTTTTCTCTGCTGTTTAAGGATTTAAATGTTATAAATAAATGTTCCCATGCATAATTCATAAGTTAAACAAAATTTAATTATCTCAAGTACTGTTATAACAAGAAGAAACTTTATTAGAATAACAATTACAAGAATATTTTAATGCATTAGCTATACAACCATATTACTGAGTTTTAAAAATAGTTTTGGGATAAATATTAATCATAATTAAACTTAATACTTTGTTTAAAATTGTCATGTTTTTAAAGTTTTCAAATAAGCATGGCAATTTAGCTCTTGTGGGAGATTTTACGTATTGTGTCAAATACAGTATATTATTAACAAAAAAACAAAAACAAAAAAAAAATTATATTAACATGGGAAAAATAAACAAAAAAAAAACTTATTTCTGTCAGTTTTTTTTTCTTCCGAGGAAGTGCATGTGTATACAAGAAAATATAAAAAATATTGACTAAATTATTTGATTTTTGTTCTGATTTTATTTTTATTTCTAAAATACAACTATTCAAAACATATCTTTCTTTATAAAAAAAAACCATAAATTATTGATATAATATATAAGACGTTGCAATCTGACTTCAATATCCACCAGAAATAAAAAAATTAATTCAAAATGGAATAAGGAAAGGAAGTAATGACCCTGGTAAAATCTTTGAGGATATAAAGGAAATAATCAATCAGTATGCAGACACTTTTATCAGTTCTGAAACATTAAGGTGAATTTTTTCTCCCTTCATTACTTATGAGAAGCTGAAATAATCTCCCTCCCCCTTCAGCAAGATTATGCTACATATACACTAGTATTCAAAACTAAGAAAATTTTTAGATTTTGTCGATTATCTCTAAAGCTACTTTACAGATTTTAATGAAATTTAGTATATACGACGTAGGATTTATAAGTTCCCTGACTGAATCTGTAACGTAAAAAATATTACCGATTCAATTGCTGAAACACATCCTCCTTTAAAATAAGACCCTTGAGCAACGACACATTCCATCGCTTGTAAATGTGTAAATGTCATCAAAACATTTCTGGAATCCATTTTTAGCCATGTCCTTTAATTCCGACTGCGATGCACTTTTGATTTCATCTGCAGATCGGATTTTAAGATCCTGAAAACGACGGGCTAGTTCTAGAAATATTCTGAAGTTGCAGGAGACTAAATCAGGGGAGTAAGGAGAATGTGGCAAAACAGTTGCTTTCGTTTTCATCCCGTCGTTGTTTGAAGCCTGTTTTTGCATACTACCGCAGAAACTTTTTCAACGTTTTCAGCTGTGTGAGAAGTCTGAGGACGTACAGAGCCGTTTGCATCTTCAAAACTTTTCCTACCATCCCTGAAACGTAAATGCTACTCAAAAGTTTGCATTTGAGATAATGTATCACTGTTGAGCATATGCTTCAACATTTCATCAGTCTCCGTAGCACTTAACATAATTTGATATTCATTCTCTGCTCCACAAGCGCCATATTTTTCAATCACCGGGTACTAAACGCATACACCTACAAAAACAATGCCGTGGAAAGCCACCGACCTCGTGATTTGGGACGAACCACTTTTAAAAAGTGGAATGATGCAGGCACATATAAACGTTATCATAGTCGCTCTACTACAATTTTTTTTACGTTATAGACTCAGTCCGGGAACTTATAAATTCTACTACGTATGCAAATAAATGCTGATATAATGCAAAGGAAATAACCATTCAGCAGTTAAAATACACACGCGTGATCATGCGAAACTCTTCGAAGTCGGAAGGTATGAAGCAGCAGTTGTGGAATATAAGTGAAAGTACGGTGAGAATATATGGAGAAAACCAGGGACCCACTACTTTACCTCCAATGTCCGAGATATTGACCATTAGGATAGTGCAGGCTTGATGGTCTCGACAGGTATCACGTTCAATGGCCACACACACCTCTACGTCTTTGCAAGAGGCTCTGTGGCTGCTATGAGGTAAGGAATGAGGTCTTGGGCCCTATGTTGGCCTTTTCATGGGTGCAATTGCTCTGATTTTATTTTAATGAATGACAACGCTAGGCACATAGAGCTCATCTAGTCGATGAATTTCTGAAGAGAGAGGATATTCGCGAATGGAATGGCCAGTTAGACCTCCAGACTACGTCTGCGCACAGCATGTCTGGGATGCTCTGGGGAGGGCAAATAATACTCGCAGACCCCCTCCGAGAACCATACAAGGCCTGAAAACCGAGTTTTTGAATGAGTGGAACTCGTAAATTTCCTTATTTCTGGTTTAAAAGCCCGGTGTGAGGCCTGTTATTCTGTAAGAGGGGACCATCCCCCTATTAACCAGATTTTTGTTTTGTTATATTCTGCAATTGCTGTTACATATCCTCCGAATTTGGTGAGTGCTACGCACGATCATGGGTGTATTTAATTGTTAAGGGTTTTTGTATTGCGCGTATCATATCAGCTCTATATACATACTAAATTTCATTAAAATCTGTCCAGTAATTTAGATATAATTGACAAAATCTAAAAATTCTTTTACATTTGAGCACAATTGTATGTAATGAAATGTCCAGTGCTTTTTTTTTTTTTTTTTTAATTTTTTATCCTTAGATTTATTAATTTGATGCTTAACTCTTAAAAAATTAATCAAATCTAAAACAATACTTTTTCGTAAAATTTAAAAGAATATTGTTATTGTTTATCACAGTTATAAATTTATATTGCATAAATGTGCTGCATTTCTTCTTCCTAGACTTTAATCTAAAAATGACAGTAATATATAAAAGTGTTCAATAATTGACCTGGTAAAAAGTTTATTCCAATTTATTTATCAAGAGTGCATGCCTTCAAACCCAAAATAAGCAGTCTAAATCAGCCTTTAAATCTTTAAAATTTCAGCCTTCTGCATTAATAAGTAAACACCAACTGGATTCCGCCAAAGTAGTAATGAACCGAAACTCTAGACAACATATGTATAAGCAGTAGCAACTTATTAGCATATGAGGACTTACTAGTCTCTCTCTCTCTCTCTCAATGTAATATTTACTTATCTCTCCTCTTATAACACAGCACAAATTGGCTTTTAAGGCTTTCCTTAATGTTGTTCTTTATTTAGATAGACAAAAATTGCATTTTTTCAATCTTTCTGACT